>JACXGK010000274.1:0-40725 GCA_016801125.1 Novumbra hubbsi
CCCCCAGGAAGACCCGGCCGGTGCTCATTTGCATACAGATGCCTCCTTCACTGCCGAGGAAGGACAACACCCCCCCCCCCCCCAAGCACACACGTTTCTCTATACCCCCCACCTCCATAAAGCAGCCCCCCCCCTCCCCGGCACTCCTCCAAGATGGCAGAAAGGGGTCTCTTACAGCCATCTCTTTCTTTAACCTTCCCTCCTGCTCTTCCTCCCTCTCTCCCGGGTCCCATTCACTCGCCGTCTCAATGAGGCCGTTCTCAACATCGGATCGTAGAGGCTGCCAAACTCAATAAGGAAGGAGGGGCGGGGGATGTGTGTGTGTGTGTAGGGGGGGGGGCTCACACCTTGCATCTGCTAAAGCTGGCTGTGGGTTGGGGTCTTAAGCCCCAGCAGGATTGGGAGATGGAACAGAGATGGTCAGGAGAAAGACGCATATTGAGTTACAATGCTTTTTTATTGAAGGGGCCAAAATCTGAAACGGATTCAACCTTATTCCTTGTGACCGGAACAATAGTCGCATTGAGTCCAGTGGAGCTTTTAAAGTGTACTGTGATACGGCGGTCCATTTCATAATGTACACGTATCTCCCAGTGCTTCCGCCTTTCACAGAAAAAGTCGAATGAAGCCCACAAGCTCCTCCAAGGACAGCCCGGGCACACGTCTGGCACAAATATTTGATGTCCAGCTTTGACAAGATTGTCACGCGTCTAGCTCTACAAAATGTCACGTTGTGTCATTTTTGCCTGAATCTTGTGAACTTTGTTCGCTGTAGATGCCCTTGTGTCACCTGGTGACCCAGAATGTTGTGAAACCCGAGCCTCGTTAGAGCTGACGTCCGGCTAGGAAACGGAATTCCTCTTTTTAATATGAAGTGTGCCAAAAAATCTAGACATGAATTCCGATCCTGGAATTAAGCGTGTTCACATTAAAATAGAATCTGAACTGCAGTAGCATGACACTACAGGTCAAGGAGCACTTACCTGGGTAGAAGTCTTTGGATTTGGACAGCTTGATGGTGGCGCCTGTCTCCTTCTGCAGCTGCACAATGGTCTGGCCGCCCTTGCCGATGATGGAGCCGGCGGCATAGCTGGGAATCAGCACCTTCAGGAAGTACTCACCTTCCTCTGCAGGCAGGAAACAGGAAAAGGAAGTCAGAATGTACCGCAGCCGGGCGATCAATTAACCTCCTTGAAACATAAAGCCGCTGTCGCTTATCTCTACTGATCCCGAAACCCTACCGTCACTGTCTTTCTCCCTCCCACCAATCCGTTCCTAAACTCAACAGGAAATCATATATGTTCAGGATTAGATCATGTTCAGTATCCCACCGTCCACTAATTGGGACTTGATGTAATCTTTTAAATGTCCTTATATGCACATCCAGCGCTTAATGAATTTCCAAATTGATCTAATGAAATGTTTGTTTTTCACAGACGAATAAGGCATTTTTCTTCATGCTGGCAGACTGTTATGATCGCAGTGCTGCACGCTTGGTTAAATCTAGTCCCATTTATGTAATGCTCCGGGTATCCCAATGGCTTATTGCACAACCGTATCCCTGAACGATATGCTATCTTCCACTGCCGTCCGATATCCTTCATGTCTACCGAACAGAGAAAATGTCCCCAGATCTCAGAGCTCCCACTCTCCCACCCACTCCCCTCAGATGTGAACCCATACACCAAGGCACATGGACTGGGCCCGCAGAAACACCAACCAAACATCAAACGCCTCAGACGCGGAGGCGTCGCTTCAAAGCAGGCCAACGGGGGTTTAGGCAGGGGGAAGCCACGTTGCCCCCTCCCCACCCCACAACCCCCACAACCACCCCTTCGGAAAACAAAAGGGCCTTTGTTTCTATGGCGATGGCTACCTGCCGTGCTGAGGTCCAGGTCAGCTGAGCGGGCCGTGCAACCCGCAGTCCTGACCTTTGACCCCTTCAAGGTGACCCAGTGTTCCCGTATCTTAGCTAGCCATCTGGGTCCTCTCCTCCTGCCCGATGTCCCACAACAGTGGGTGGAGGTTTCCTCCCCGAGGTGTCCGATACGAATGTGATCGTCAATGCCAGGCGGTAGGTTTCCGGTTCATTTACGGCACGCTTGCGTGTGCGAACTACACGCAGGGTAGAGAAAGAAGCGCCGCGCGTTACGTGTCAAAGCACCGGGAATCCACCCACTGACCAGGAGCGGGCGGGGCTCTGGGAGCACGACACCGCCTCCTTTAGGCTGTCGCTCATTATAATAGCTCCTCCCACCTGGCTTTTGACTCAAGATGCCATGAAAAAGTAAAACCCGCCTGGGCGTGTGGCCGGATGCCTTCCTGGCATGTTGTTGTATTTCTGGGCGGGAACCTTGAGCAGGGCCTGAACACAGCGAATGTTGCTGATGGGCCGTGTTTCAGGGGCGCACCAGGGGGAGGACTTGGCCTGGCCTGCTGGTCGGCCGGGAAAATCACCGGCTAATTGAGAGAGTTCATTATCTCTCCTCAAAACACTCAGTCGTCCTGCTATAATCTCATTAATCGAGGCACCCACACTTGTGTTGTGTGGGAGTCAGTGTTTGTGTATCTGTCAGGAAGACTGGCATTGCCAAGTAGGCTCCAGAATCCATAAAACAAAAATGGCACCAGTGTCTGAGAAAGGAAGGAAGTACAACGCTCTCTCTCAGTAAGCAACATGGCATTGAGGCTGGGTTCATTTTAGCTTCTGAGTGAAAGCTGAAAAGAGGTTATTTAATGTTGTTTAAAAAATGACTATTAAGTCATTTATTCTATAGTTACATTTCTACTACATACACATACTATTCAAAAGAGTTGTGCCGTCCGTCACAGTCACACCTCGGACAGTTTCAACTGAAAATGACTGGTCCGACTCTAAGAATTCTATGTAATTTAACCTGTGAATGTTCAGAACTTTTCAATCTAGAGATTGAACCAAGAGAGATGTATCGCTGTGACTTTATTGCTGTTGTTTATATATGACCTAAATGTAAAAACATATGCCTGCAAAAACGTATCTGTGTTATGCAGCATATAGTACGGTTTAATTCAGTGCAGTAGTGTCAACCAATTACAGACGTCTATGTTCGGTCCTGCAGGGTTTAGTTGGTAGAGCATGGTGCTTGAAACATGGCGGTTCCTGCGTTTGTTTTGCCAGGCTAGGATGCATAATTAAAATGTTGCTGTAGATAAAAGTCTCTGTGAAATGACCTAGAAAATAAAATATGAGCAGGTCTTGACCAAAAATCAAAGTCGGCGGATGTAGAAATCCAGGCTAGCCTCGACCATACCAAAAAACAAAAAAAACGATGCCCAAAAGATGTTGCGTTTGGCCTGTTCTTAGCGGTGTTTTTTCATTTAAAGCAGGTTGTAGCATTGTTTCCCCCTCCAATGCACTGTCTGACAGTGAGCCTCCCTGCGCCGGATAGAAGATGCTGCAGTACCGCCTGTGTTCTGCATTGACCCAGATTCCTAATAAAGCCAAGACTGATCTCGTTTTGATTGGGATGAGTCTAATTTTAACCAGCCTAAATTAATAAGGCAGGGCATAAATAAATAATCTCAAACAGACACATACATACACACACACACATATCTACATACATGTATGCATGTGTGTGTATATAAAATACCCATTTTTTATAGACGATGGATCCGTGTTATACATCAGTATTCCAATTGTTTAAAATGAATCCCATTTTCTTGATAGAGACCTGGCTTTATTTGCATGGTCGCAGTCGCCCAGATGATAATGCTGCATTCAGCCTACACTAATCAAGCATGATGACTATGCACAGCTGCTCGGCTGCTCCTGTCTAGACCAGCAGAATGCATCCTACATCGATCTCTAATAGGGAACACAAACACCTCGCTGTGACCCCGTCAGATATATTTCACCAACGCTGCCAGAATATAGCCAAGGCAGGCCGGGGCACAAGGAACTTGGATTGGGTTAGTAAGGTGAGCCCGGCGAGAGGAGGCCGCCGCCTGAACCACAGTGGGTTTCTTCTGTGCTGACATGGTTCTTCCCGGTCGGGGCTTCAGGTGGACTGAGAGAAAATGAGCAACGAAGTACTGGAGGTTTGATCACCTGGGGGCAGCCGTGAGGCAACTGTCCAACTGCGGTTCCGGTTTGCAGGAGGCCTTTGTTTGTGTTCCTCTCAAACTACACAGACTGGGACAGAACACAGCAGTTTCTACAGGAACAGTGCTTTCCTCTCACATCTCAAAGCGGAAGATGTAAAAAGAGAAATCGGTTAGCTCGTGAGAAACTGGTGCGTGTGTTATTAGTGAAATGCTTCCAGTCCATCACTACGCACGTGTTCTACAGCGGAGAAAACTACAAGGTCCAATTAGGTCAGAATACATCCTTCATGTCAAAGTATACTTTTTGTGCCGCTTTCTTCTGCTTTGGAGAAACTAGGGTGTGTGTGTGTTTGTGTAAAGGGGAGCCACAATAAATAATGAAGAGGCATCTGACATATTAAACTAGTTTGTAAACACAGCAATCTGTTGCTAGGGGCTCCCAGGAGTCCTGGAGCTCAAAATAGGCTCGGTCAGCCTGGGGATTGACAGTCCAAATCCGGAGATCTGGTGTCGGGGGCCTGGTGGGCCATTGGGCTAGTTAACAGCATTGGACTGTTGGAAAAATGCAGTTCACTTAAGCTGGTTGGGATTGCGTTTGTGTACCTTTGCATTCTTTTGTTGAAGCCAATGTCTCCAGCTGTTAGTGGACAGACAGTTGTCTTCTGTCTAAATGGGGGGTAGCTACTGGCCTGTTTACACTAAAACACTGTGATTGAGATGAACGTGATTTTGTGTGAGATTTGTGTCAGCAAAAAAACTATGTTTGAAGTGTAAAACTCTTCTATATGGCTGCGCATCACCTGTGGTGTTTTGAGTTGGCATACAGGACAACGGTAGAAAAGTCAAAGGATGTTGCCCACCAGAGATGCTAATTATGTTGCTGACATGGTCAAACCGGTTAGATAGATTAGCTAGCAAACTCTTCCTCTCAGCTTGTTTCATGAACGTGGCACATTGGCCCAACATCAGAGCAATGTGATTCACTGTCTTCCCCCCCACATGTCTATCCCAGCGTCTCTGTGACATTTTCATTGTTTCGCTCGAGTTCCGTTATTACAGCATCTATGTCTGCACTATATGTTCCTGTCAGAAAATGTACCGTAAAATATACTGTATTTCTGGATAATTTAAAGGTACACGTCTTCTCAATAACTATTATTAATTTGAGTGTCCATTGAATTATCAAACCTACGAGCAACAAAAAATATTAACAATGCAAACCCATAACAGAAACACATCAAGTAGCCATTTTGCTGTCTGATGGTCTGCTTTCGAGGTCCCCAATGATTCAGTATGAACCCCCCTCTATTACGGCTGTCCTCTGTTTCATTCGTCACGAGGCACATAATCTCACTGCATACAGACAAGAGTCCTTACAACGTCCCTGGGACGTCGGTGGGTAATTTCCCGTTCCCCTGGACAACCTTGGGACGGCCTCTGCTTGCTGGGGTGTTTCAAGTCATTGTAGCCTGTGCGTAGCCTTTTCAAAATGTCCCCCCTCCCCGTGTCCACATTTGAGTTTTTCCGGACACAGCAATCTGAATAACGCTGAGGCCTATAACAAGCGCCGATCTTTCTCCAGTGTCGCTGAAAGGCAGCATGCATTGTTCACCGAGAATGGCTGTTTCGAGAGGCGGCGAGATTTTCCCCTCCGCACCGCTCTTTTCAGCGCTCTCATCCATATTCATCAAGAGGCCTCCTGCAGGCCGCTGAGAGATGGACAGCCTCCGCGTCCAATTGTGAGCCGCCATGTCAAAAAAGCATCACACACATCATGTCCCTAACCCCGCCCTGTACATTGGGATAATTTTTTTTTTTTATTTGACGCAGTGCTTAGAAAAAAAAACGGGAAAGAAAACGAGATGATCCAGAAGAAGAAGCAGCGCCCCCTTCATGTCCGCCGTGATGGTCGGGGATCAATAGGCAGACATGACCGTGTGCGCTGGCTGGGGGGAAGGCATTCAATGGCAGCTGGGGACTGATGAGGAGGTGGGTGGGAGGGTGGGCGGATGAGTGAGTGGAGGTGGAGAAGAGCGAGGAGTCGTGATGGGCTGAAGGAGAGCCACGATTAGCATGGACTGAAAGAAAGAAAGGGCCCGCTGCCTAGAGACGCGCTGCCGCGTCGCGGTGTTTGGTCCGACAGTGTCTGGGCCAATACACACCGGATGGTGGCTACCAGAACGCTGGCTTTAGAGTCGCTCTTTGTTTAGGTCCTTTCACCGTTATTGACAGATCAATGTGAAGATGTCAGCGAAAATGCTCTGTAAAAATCAGCAGTGCTCTAGTTTTTTTTGGGGGGGGGTTATTTTGTTATTTGGTGGGGATGTGACGCATTCCTCTCAGTGCCAACGGATTGATCACGGGGAGGGGAAGTCACTTGACTATAGCTTCTGGGCGGATGAGCGACACAAAAACACTAGCAACGTCCGTCCTATGAGTGCTATAGATGCCCTGTAGACTGATGGCTCAGTGCTGTGTATGGGGGGGGGGGTCATCAGATCCCCTCCCATGACTGGTTAATCTGCGTCCTCTGCACCCCCTCTGTACTCCTAACACACATCCAAGACGGATTTACAGTCCAGTCACGTCAATTGGCAAGGGCACCCGAAGGCCTCCTCTCCCCTGTCCACTGAAGCTACTTTGGTGCCAATCCATCCATTTAGGAAATGACCACATCCTATCAGATCTAGTGCTGAGGGGCGTTCGGCTCGGTTGTGTATGAGAGGGGTTTCTGCTGAGTCCCGTGGGTATGTAGTAGACTGTAGAGGCAAGTCAAACCGGTGGATTGAAAAATAAATCAAACCAAGGGGGTCTGTGATTTTTGCTCTGATAAGAATGTCACCTCATGTAACATAAAATAATGATTTATAGCCCCTGTAGGCCAAAGCGGGGAAACAAAATGTGCACTCTCATTCCATCTCTTCCGTACCAGGTCTGACATACAATGCACTTTAAGTATCGAAACGGTTAGAAAATCAAACATTCATATGGATTCAAATGTCTAATCCAATCGTTGCATCGTTCCCAATTAATGAACAATGTCATGCAAAAACAAAATGAAGGAATAAATGTTAATTACAAAATCATTAACAACCAATTGAAAATAATATTCATAACATATACGGTAGATGTGATTAATATGATTGATAACTTTTTCAATTCCAAAAACATGAATAGCATGGCAGTTTGACATGAAAATGGATGTTATGGACTTAATTATATTTATAGTTTCTTTTAGACATGGGCCTACATTTTCTGCAGATGATATGCTTAAAATCAAAGCTATATAGTTCATAGGATTATAATCGGAGGGTTCATCAATCAGTTTAGCTCAATAAATGTAAAATAAAATAGAATATAAACCACGTATACAATATTACCAAAATACCTTCAGACTATTCAGCTATTGTAGTCTGCAGACC
Source organism: Novumbra hubbsi (assembly GCA_016801125.1). Taxonomy (NCBI): domain Eukaryota; kingdom Metazoa; phylum Chordata; class Actinopteri; order Esociformes; family Umbridae; genus Novumbra; species Novumbra hubbsi. The sequence goes on from JACXGK010000274.1 coordinate 7,509, forward strand.
AATGTTTGTCCTTCCTCATAAGATAAGACAGACATACAGTTAGTGACTATGCAAATCACCGTCAAACTGCCTCAGCAATATCTTAATCTTAGCGAAAAGCAACAGAAAGTAGAATGAGAACCAAATCAGGTGTCTCTCTTACCATGTGCCTCAGAGTGTGATTCTTGGTGAGGGAACACAATGCCTTCAGTTTCAAATAGGGGTTGCAGGAAGGCCACTAAAGGGAGAGGAAGCACATTGTGTGTGTGTGGCAAAACTAACGTTATCACAAATTACGCTAGCTGTAACCGCTGTTAGCTGACTTCCGTACGTACGTTTACTGAGTTCGTCCACGCACCACTTCCGTGTGAGGACTGTTTCTTTAGGTAAATATACGACAGCAGTGGAGACAGACCACTCTCCATCCTAGATATTGTATTACTACTTGCCCTGCTACAGACACATTCAATTACTTTGGGGTATTTTGATCACAAGGGTAAATGTTAAAATGGTCTCAGCGGGTCATAAGTGGCACATTTTTCTGATTCTGCATTGTATGTGTGTGTGTGTGTGTGTGTGCAATTTAAACCTCCTTTGTAGAGGTAGCTAAAATTATTTACTACTTATAAATATTTTTTTATGGCTTATTGGCTGACTTGGACATTGTTTGTTATGTCATTTTCAGTAAAATCATTGACAGTCAGTTTAATATAATTGAGTAGATGCAGCTGAGCGTTTGGGACTAATGACCACTCCAATTGAAAAGTGTGGTGTTTGCTGTACTTTAGCTGTTCTCATAATCCAAACCATTTAATTTGGTCAAATGGATGAGATGTGTTAGGTAAGGTAATGCCTCCCAAGTGTACTACTTGGTTTTAAGATATGCGCAGCTTTTAGTGCTCCGAGCATTGATTCCTTTTAACCAAGCCGTCTCGGTGAATATATTAAACTGTACATAATCATCTGAGTGCGTTTTAGAAACCTGTTTGGTCACTTCATCCCTCTGGTAAATGATGTCGGCATGTAACGGTGCAGTACACCGGAAGGCTTTTTGTGAAGCATTGTTATACCTTTAGAATGTTTTATATAGGCCCGTTAAAAGTCAAAGAGTTAAGCAGGCCTAAAATGAAATATGGTAACTGATAATGATAATGTCAGTAGAGGGTGAAAATGCCTGGCGCATGACAGCATGTAAACAAAAACCAAATGGCAATTACTTCGAGTAAGATTCCAATTTGATCCAACAAATGAATAGAATGATGACTGCATCAATGGCAACATGTCATTTCTTTAATGAGAGGAATTCTGAACGCGACAATGGTAATGAAGTATAAACAAAGACTACATAATAGCAGAACACAGTGTCGCAATGAAAAGCCTGCATAAGACTATTACTAATTATGTCTGTATTAATGTGACCGTATTCTAGAGTAATTGCGCACACAGACAAGATACTACAGTAGCCTAGGTGTCATATTTGAACACAAGGTCACCTGTCACAAGTCAAAGGTATGTGATGTTGGTCAACAACCAATTGTCCGAATTTGGCGACTGCTTTGACGCTTAAGACGCTCAATTTATTTTACACACAACACTAAATAAGTCAACTGGGCCTAACACAATGCATTGGCTTCAATATACGTTGTCAAGTATTAGCGTGTCAGGCTACATGCGACTCGAGGGTTCCCTCCAAATCAGCAGCCTCTCATTCACCACCATCCATTGTCTTCCATTCCATCGACACAAAGGACTTTCCTTATTTTATAAATAGATTTAATGAAAAAGTAATTCCAACAGGTGGCGAGATACCCACCGTGGGCCGCTATTTACAAGGGTTTAACGCTTGCTTCATCGATAACACTATTTTCAGGGTTTGTGTTGAGGCATGCAACGTCAAGATGATAATGAACGTGCCACCCTTTCCCTTTCTCATTGTAGAGGCATAACGATAAACTGAATTCACACACTCGAGAGAATCCCTCGCATCCCCATCTTTTAGGCCTAGGATGCTTACCTCCCGTGTTTGTGCGTTTAGTGCTGCTAGCCTCGGTTGGCGTCTCCAGCGGTCTTTTACGCGAATCGGGGGGATCCGACTCCATGTGCGGCTGTTGATTGTGATGGTGAGGATTCGAGAAAATCCCGTTTTGCTGTACTGCCCCGCCGGCCATCATTTTAAAAGTAGGTTGGTTGAAACTGCGTTTATCCCTTTTTGCAACGTAGCCTACTGAGAAAGAGTCTTTGAACAGATATAGCGATTAAGAAATTGAAAATGCGTATTTTCTTGCGAAGGAAATCGCTTGCGCGTTTTTCTCGCCCCTTCGGAGAACACCAAGATGCTACGCAGGGTAGGGGTTATTTGTTCAAACCGAACAAGACGATGCGTACGCCGTTTATGGAACAAAAAAATCCAATGAACCGATCAATTCTGTTCCGTTCCACAAATACTAAAAGCGAAGTAGGCTAATTTAATCTTCCATTAATTTCTTCATTTGTGTTATTTCATTCCACTGCAACAATAAAGCGCGTATTCCTATCAAGCAATGCAGAACGGTGGCGCTCCTCTCTATTGCAGCTAGGCAATGGTAAACAAAATAAAAATTGAGAAAATATATAGCCTACACGACAAAAGAGGTTAAATAAATAAAGGTTAAAGAAAGGTGGTGAAATAAAAATAGGATGTTCTATCCGGTCCTCCTTTCGCGCATGAAGACACCCTGCTGTTCGTTGTTCGAGGGCAAGGGGTGGGTTTTCAGCAGGGTCCAGTGGGGTAAGAATGCCGAGAATGGATACAAAGCAAGAGGGAGATTAGATTTTTTTTCCCCTAGTCTCTCAGGAAAGATGCTGCAGTCTTGCGTTCAGAGCATCCCTACGCTGACTGACTGTAGGTCAGGGTATCGGGTGACGTCATGAGGATCAGAATCCATCCCTGTCAAATGTTGAAACGCCGAAACCGCCCCTCGTGAAAGGGGATTGGATGATTCAGATTTTTTCCGGCAAAGGCTGTATAAATTGACTGTCACATGATTAAAGAGGAGGCGGTGGTGACAAAAACGCGAGGGTCGCGCTGCATTGGAAGATGTGAAAATATACTGACTAAAAAGCTGTAATTTCGAACCCCGCTCCGGTGACTAGAATTTGTCTCCGTGAAAGTGTAATGAAAAGGGGAAAAAACCGCAACGATTAAATGGTTTAGTCATAGATTGTTATTACATTTATGTTTATATATTTTTTATTAATGCCCACGTACTTGGGAATTAATAGTTTATTGTGTTACATTGCCATAGCAGTATGAACTAAATAGAGAGTTAAACAAAGACTGCAGAAATTACATTCCTTGAACGATTTAAAAAAAAAATACATATTTCTTTTAAAACTGCAACACCGACAGGAAAGGAAACCTGGAAGTCTATAGTAGGCTACTACCTGTGCGGAATCCAGCCATCTCCGTACGGAAGAAACCAAATGTAGGGATCCTCCGTGCGCGCGATCTCTCCTAGCAGGGCTTCGCTGCCTCTCTCACACACATACACACTTGCCAGCACACACCCTCTCTGCCTGTCCAGTCCTAGACAGATGCTGAGCGCCCCTTGTGCTCCTTCAGATTCTCGTCAAGGTGACATTGCGCCGACCGTGGCCTACACAAGCAGGAATCTCACCCAATTTCACATTGCTGTGAAATTCTCAGCGGCTAGCCATCTGGGTCCTCTTTGAGAATACGCCGCTTGGTGTGTTGGAATACGTGGCAAATACTAGGCCTATCAGACACTTTATAGGACACGCGGACTTCGGATGAGCAACAATTGCGCAGTACACTTTTAGTATTTCAGACCATTGTGTGAATCTATTGCCTAATGTGTAAACCTGCTCTATTAAAACGGCAAATGCAAATTAGCCTTACCCCCTCCATTTTCCCCTTCAAGTATAACAACATTCTTTAGGATTTTATAAGGTGTGGCTATCAGGCTATAATAATTAACAGATGTTGTTTCCAGTTATATTTTTGGTTGCCTGTAGTAAATATAGGCTAATTTCCTTGTTGATAGAAATGCAGATTATTCTGTGCAAAGGAAAGGTTAAAGCAGTGATGCATTTTTAAAGAGGTATTGGGACTGTGGGGGCATCTTCTTTTGGTACTATACTTCAACGTTTGGATTTTCAAATTACTATTTCGAAATTAATACACTTTGTATAAAGTTGGGACAAAGAGGGTTAAAAATATCAACATGTCAACACTAAAATGTAAAATGTTTAGTATTTGATCCAGGTGGTAGCATCATCACTGAAGCAGAACTTGGAAATATATAAATGTTTACATTTCAGCAAACAGAAATAACAAAGGACTTTCAATCATTTACCAACAATATATATTTGCATAAAATAAACAGAAACACAACCAAATATAAAAAACAAATGCATCCTACAAGCTTTTACAGACAAAAGCGTAATGTTGTCAATGTGTGCTAGGAATATGGGACCCAGTGCTAAACCTTTAACCTAACACACACAAGTGAAATGGTTTTCAATAGATTTGAGATACTATTGATTATAGACTATACTATCCTATTGATAAAAATTGCTGTCTTCTTGAATTGTAATAACAATGTTCACGCAAATGTCCTCAGAGAAAATTACTATTACTAAGTATTGGAGAAAATAAATATATCTCCAATACTTACTTGCAAGGCAAGTTTCCTTTACTTTCCTTTACTTAATTTTATCTGGAAGAGAAAATGCAAAAATGCAGGGTCTCAATGTCCTGTCCTATAAGAGCTCTCCTGCTAAAACAGGGAAAGGGTATTTCAATAGGCTACTAAATATTATCATGGAATATAGTCTTCCACTTATTATTAGGTGTTGATATAGACTACTACATATGATTAGGTATTGATATCTGATGCTACAAATTATTTTACACTGATATAGGTGACTACGTATTATGAAAAACACACAAAGAAAAATGTGAAGAGCTGTCATTGGTTCATTAACTGAACCTGCACACTGAAACACAAGCCTATGATCTGCCAATTTGCCTGATGACAATGAAGAAATGAAGAGCACTATTTAAAGCTGTGACCCTTTGGCATTATTCAGACGCCTGGATTGGCCGGGCAGATGTGGGCAATAAGGCTGATTATATCAGTCTTTTTTGTTGCAGAGTGAGACTGTTGGTTTAGCACCCCCTGTGGTAAGTATGTTGAAAAACAATGCAAGAATGGAGAGTAAGAAAAAACGGCGATTTGTTTTTGTCATCATTGTCCCCTGTAAACATTATTTTTAAGAAAAGTCAAACAACACTGTAATATCAATCAAAATGTATATTATATAACCAACGTTATCAATAGAGAAAATTTTAATATTTAATAATATATAAATAATGTGTCCCACCCAACCTGCCCTACATCAAAAAAGTGTAGTATATCTACAGAAGAATGTCAGGTGTCAGTCAAATCAGTTTTACACTGCCGGTTTCACATTAGCAATGCTCACATGTTTTATGTTTTCTGGTTCAAAACCATAAGTTGCTACACAAAAACGCCTCAGGACGGCAGGGACCTTCAACATAGGACAGAACTTAGAGAGGAGCTGGACTGGACGGCATTACCAGCCTCTGTCTGGCTGGGAGGAGATCATGATGCCACACTGGATATACTGATGAGACTGGAGGAGTCTGAGACATGAAATGGGGGGAAAAACAGAGGAAGTGAAAGCAAAACATGGAACGGTACATTTGCCCAGGCATGAGGAGAACATAACTGCACACATTAATGACAAGAGAATGAGAGGGAATACTTAACCAAGGAACGGCATCGATACTATGCCGTCATTAAAATAACTGCTAGCCATCATTGCATATAGAGTGGGAGTGCTGACGCGGCCGACATTACGTGTAGGTAAGCCACCAATCTCTGTATTTCCCCCATTAAAGCGTGGCTTTCATCTGGTAATTTGGGGACAGATGGCCCAGGGTAAACCCCTCCATTCCTACAATATGGGTTTATGAGATTCCCCGTAAACCCGCGCGTCTCTCCTTCTGTGCTAGAAGTGAAAGGCTAAAGCCTGCGTGATGTAGACCAGAAGTGGATGATTCTCAATGCATAACCCCCATCCCATTGTTCGGAAGGTGGGGTCCCCATCTGCCCCCTCAGACATGGTGCTGGACCTTTTGTTCCCCTTCTGACCTGCTGCCTGGAAGGAACCTATTCAGTTATCCCCCATAGTGGGCGCTATTAAACTACTGTTAAACTGCGGCCACCGTCCATAACAACAAAATACAAAACACTGCATGCTGTCAGTGATTAACGGAGACAGTGATACTGTCACATCTGGTGTGACCATCTTTGTGCTATTCAAGTTATTTACCTCCTGTTCGTTTGTTATGTTTTATTGGCATTATTTAACTTGAAGATTTGGTCAAAGCTGTATATAGGAGAACGCTCAAATTATTGTTAACATTTTTTATTTGATGTCTTGCTTTATAGCTGCATTTGATTCCAGAAGCCCCCATTATATTGGGTTATTGACCTATCTACATGGTGATTTGTGACATTATAAGAAGGCCATGCAGCCCACATGCTGTAGATGTAAAGATGGAACTAAAATTATTATGAAATGTCTCCATCTCCTGGTCAAACTAAGGAAAGAGTTAATTCCAACACTGAACTACTTCAGTCTAACTTCAGCAGAGGTAATGTGTTTGTTAATGCAGTGTTTTTCAATCCTGGTCCTGGGGACCAAAAGGGTCTTTTGGTTTTGCCCTAGCACTCACACACCTGATTCAAACGATAGACTTGATGATAGGTTGATAACAACAGTCAAGTGTGATTGGAAAACATTGCTGTGTATTCTGTTGTATCTTTGGTTATAAATGAGTCAGGGTTTGAGAGCAGTTGAGAGATGGGTTGTAAGTTATGAGAATACTGTACTGTCAATTCTGACTGAGATAATGTACTAGTCATGATGCAAAGTGATTTGTATTTTACTCAATTGGCTGTTGCCCCCAGTAGCTTTAATCTGTTCCTAAATGGTTAGTTATAAGACTTAAGGAAGTGTTTGCAAAGCAGTCTTGACCAGACCATGGTGTGGTGTATGAAGAATGTTAAGAAAACGTCTAAACCACACTAAAACTCCAAAAAATAACTGTTGGCAGAGCTGAAAAGCCCCTTTTATATGAGTGTTTACAAAGAAATTTCTTATAACTAGAAGTATTGCAGCAGTATTAAATAAATTAATGGGCAAGCAAGCTAGTGCTGCTCCTTCCAATCCTAATGGAAATATTACAAGCCTTGATTGGAGGAAACATTTTTATTTACTGTCCCAACGCTCTTGAACACTAGGCTACCCCGCCTTTAATTCATATCAACAATGAATCTAGCCCTTACGCACCTCGTTGTATACATTTCCACACATTTCCATTACACATTAAAGGACACAAGTGGAATTGTTACCAACTCTGCATTCTTCATTCATGGAAAATACTTGGTTTCTATCTATTGACTTTATTGTTTTCAAAATAATTATCTTCTAAAAGGGCAGATTTAAAGGGGCTGTGATGGACATTGGTATTCTAAATGAAAGGCTACTTCTAAAGAATGAACATCTCCACAAACACACAACAACGTAAGGATGTCCAGGTCCTGAAGAAGATTTAAAGGTGATGACAATATGATTGCTTAACGTGTTGAGGCAATGCGTTGTGTGTTTACAATTACATTATTTGAAACTATTGGAATGAAAACAGGCTACTTTTGGATGATTGTAAACAAGATTTTTTTAATGGTATTTATGCCTTCAATGCTAAAAATGCTTAAGATAGTACCAGGAAAATAAGACAAAAACCGGGATTGCAGTCACATTTTGTCTGTATCTTACAGGGTAATAAAGAAAAAACATTATTTTAAAAGTTTTTAAAAGTCCAAAACTTAATATAGGAACTATGGTTTTCCAGCTTTGATGGTCCCCAGAAAACACTGACCAAAAAAAAACACTCTAGCGAATGCAGATATAAACAATTTAGTTTCTTATAAACATAAAACAGAAGGATATTAAGCTTCATTGAGATCACGTGCAATGCTCCAGAGTCTGTCACCGTAACGATGGTGTCAACTATCTGCTAGGGGCGTGTCTGTACACTAGGTGGAGCCCTTGCACCTTCCGTTGATAATGTGGTGGACGGTGATTTTGATGTGAACGCTTTTGTTCAAATGTGTCCATAAAGACGGGGGCGACGTTGTAGGCAAGTCATTTATTTGATTGAAATGACACTCGCAAGGACTGCAGACTGGCTAGCCATTTTACACCAGTTACACTTGCAATCGGTTGACTCAGCTTCCGCCCTGGTCTCAGCATCTGTTGTCGTATACGAGAACCAACTTGGGAGTTAGACACATTGCTAGATACAGCACCAAGCGGGGGATACACATCCGTGCACAAATAGAGGATTTTTCTCCGTTATATGTGTTTCATATATGTTGGATTGACTAGTGAAAGCCCTCTTTAAAAGAGAGGACAGAAGCAGGTTGTCTACCAACCCTACACTCTGTCTAACTTTATTACTCTGCAGAGAGCAGCGGTGCACTGGGGATGGGCTTTTAATTGGAAATTGTACACTCCGCCTCGCAACTTTTTCAACACCTCCGCTCTTCCAACCGTCTGTTGCCCCGGGCAACTGTCCGCCGTGTTAGCTGACATGGGTCGGCCAATCAGTGGCCCAGTCTGTGGTTAGAGAATTAACTGGCTGCCTGTGCTCACAGACCGGCAGTCTAGCAGAGTCCACCACTAGTCGTAGCCGCTCTTTTTCATTAAATGTCATGGCAATGTTCATGATGCTGTTGACTTCAACAAGGGTCTAGGACCCGCAGATTCCTATGTATAGAACTATTTTCTGCTCATTGCACAGCGAATTGTATGATTTTTCATTGTGAACTATGTAGCTCTGTGGTTAAAAAAAACTATGTGAGTGTTAAATTAACACACTGTTGTTTCAACAGAACCCCAGTATTGGTGTTAATTGCGTTGATTGTGTTTGTGTTATTTCTGTTGATTGAACCAGTTGATGATTCTGACTAACTAACTGAGGGCTACAAACATTTCCCAGAATGCTATGTTGCAAGCTGAGTAACTTGAGAATAATCTGTTTCAATACATTTGGTTGCACATACATTTATTATTAATGTTATTAATTATTTATGTAATATTTTAAAAGGTATTTCCTAATCTTTATTTTTCGAACCTAATCGATTGCATCCATTACTGAGGTGCTTCTTTCCACTGTTCTTCAATTGATATTCGACAACACATCACAAACCTGTGGTCAGTGGCAACAACTATGTCCCTGTCACTCGCATCTGGGCCTCGAGTTCATCCTCTTAGCGGTCTATGGAGAAGGTTTACAGGATTCTACTAGCGTTAAGGCCTATATACTTTTATTGAAGGAAAAAATATAAGTTAAGATGGTAATATGCAGTTATTTTGCCTAGCTTCATCTTACGATGGTCACACTAATGGTAAATTAATCTTTATAAGGGTCTACAAAATTACTATAATGTCAAATGCAATTGTTGCTGAATAATTTATTTCATACAGAATTGTTATTGAGACAATGTACTGTATACATTTAGTGAGAGGAGACACTTGTCTGCCTGGCGCAGATACGTACCTCCTCACAGTGGATGTTGGTACACATGTCATCTCCCATAACTGGTGGTAACCTCGTATCTGTTGTGGCTAAACAGGAGGTGTACGACAGCGAGGAGCAATGTCTCCAGTTTTTTAGCTTTTCTTCACTGCTTGGTTATTAGGGGGAGAAAAGACATTCACAGGCTTTAGCATGTTTCCAGAATTGCTCAGAAGTGGTTGTTTTCAATGTGAATGAAACTGAGAGGGCAGACCCTACAGAAGGAGGTACACTGAGCCAACCATTACTTACGGCCATTTTGAGTATTTCCTGTGAGTCGAATCTTTGGGCTATGTTTAACTGAAAGCCCCAGCATGATTTTGGATCCAAAACTGCACTTTGTGTAAAATGCTTAAAATAACCCAAAAACACTGAAAAACGTGCAAATCACTGAAGTAAAATAGAATTATGTTAGTGTAAAATGCACATTCAAATTGCTTACATCTTACCTTTCCTAATTATTACCTTGCCAAATATATTATTTTTAATTTACTTTCCTACTGGAAAGACACCCTACAGATAGGTAATGAATCAGGAAAAGGGTTTGGGATACGATGAGGTTACGATGAGGACACCCTACAGATATCCATACGTTGAGGTTCAAGGGCAGGCTGAGTAGATAGTTAGGGTTGAGATTTTATGGATATTATGTAAATATTCTGTAAAGCATCTAAAGATTTACTATCTTTGTAAAATAAAAATAATACTGTTTGTGCTAAAAGAATATGGGAATGATGTAGCCAAATGACAAAGAATGACAACCTGATGCTTAAGATTTTTACATTGGTTGATCTATCGGAAGGTCTGTGAGATTGGGCCCTTTATTTACTTCTTCAGTCAGATTAATTGAAGGATAACAGTGAGTTATATCTGTGTACTGTTTCAAGGAAGTTGTTATCTAGCATTGGTATGTTTGCGTCTTCATTTATTTGTTTGTTATTTAACTGTTATTTAATAATGTTCTCAAGTCGAGTCTTAAGAACACATTTCATTTAGTATAAATTCTGCAAGTCGAGAATGGTAGATGTTACTGTAAATGTCTTTATGCTAAGCTAACAAGCGATTCCTAACAAAACTGTACACAGACACCATTGAAATGGTATCCAAAAGTGAATCGGACTCTGGAGAAGTATATTTGTATAGCATTGTGCCAAAATTCCAAACAATCCTTTAACAGAACTCAATGCAGCGGGGAATTACCCAGTACTTTAGTTCTGGGATATACTTTGATTGTGGTTAATACTTAAGTTCTGAGTAAGGCTCAAGGGAAATTCATTCAGTCATGAGTTTTAGGTAACTTTCTTGTTGATTTGACAGTAGTGAGTTCCCAGAGTGACATTTCTTTATTCCTCTCTTAAGTATCAACTATGATAACACTAGACAATCACACAGGTAATCAAGGCAAGTGAAGAAAACAAATAATACAGCCCAGAGATCTCTAAATAAAGGCATTTTGTGTGTGTAAAATATGTAATTCAATTAGGTTTGGGCCGTACACTAATATATGTGCCGGGGAGGCTGTTTGTTTTTCTGGTCGATCGTGTTTACGGGTACAGACGCCAGTCCCTGGCAGACATGTCCACAGCTCCTGTTCTAAGTTCGCTCCTTCAAAGTGCCCTCCCCAATCCTAAAGCGTCCAATAACGGCAAGGCCCATCACTCACCGCAACGTAATCAAGATGATGTAATCATCGCCGAGCGATTGAAGCGGAATTTCATTTGTGAACTTATGGAGATGATTGTCAGATCACTGTGGGATTTTGAAATGTGAGGAGGCCGCTTAATACCTGTTTCTCAAAGTGTAGTCAGTCTGTAATGTAGGCCGTGCTACAGTGCATGGTACCAGATAGGAAACAGCACAATAAGAGGTCCCTCCCATCTCCGTATCAGTGCTGTGCGCTGGACAGATTGTCGAGACGGACTTATGTTTTCACATTTGCTCTCGACATTCAGTAATTACTCATGAGAGTAAGCACAACCTTCAGAGCCTGTTGATAAAAAAGGCCAGACCAGTACATACAAAATACCCAGACTTGCCTTTGTTTAGGGATGAACCATCCGTCATATTCGCCCCCTCTCTCTCCCCCTCTATCTCTCCCCCCTCTTTATATCTCAGGCCCCACACTGATACAGTCATGGTGTTCTTGGAGGGTGTGTTTACAGTGAGGATGGGAATGCTGGATACACGAACTGGATCCCTGGACTCAACACCGTGGGACTCGAGCCTGAATCCTCAGTCTCCAGAGCGACACCGCGGTACGACGGACCCAGATCCAGGTCGTCGCCATGACACTTGCAGAATGAGGGGTGCGCCTCAGGGCTGGCTTCCTGTTCTTTCTTTTTGGCCACATGTCTTGTGGTAGACCACCAAGATAGAAGGGCCTATATTCTGCCTCTGAGGCTGAATTGCTTTAAGGGGCAATCTGAGAATGGCTGCTAATATACAATGAATATAATAGTTGCATTTAGCTCATTCATTTGTTTACCGTCAAACTAAATCACAATAAACAAAGCGGAAATAGGAACAAAAAAATCTATAACTGGGTAAAGGCTACGTTCAGTTATATGACTAGAAAATTACATTTTCTGTCAAATTATTTTACAATGCATTTATAAAAATAGTATTGTTTTTCTGTAGCGGAATATCAGCTTTCAGGGAATGGTTAGGAATAACAAACCTTTGATAATAAAAGTGGGCATCTGGTGAAAACTACACAGTTTCCATAGATACAGCACTGTTATCTTTTCCCAGAAATCAACAGCTCATGGAGGGAAGAAAAGCATTGTGCAAAACGGTAAGCCCCAGAATTTTACCCAGAATATCCCAAAAGACAGATCCACACACTGAAAAAATGTACCCCAAACTGGACCTTGTTTCAAGTATGTTGCAAAATATTACAATGAATACAGTAATGAATGTGAAAATTGAAGGCAGCACAATGACAGAAATTACATTCGAAAAGCTAATAGGTTGTACCAAGCGCTGGAAATTGACATTACCACATAAATAGTTAACAGACTCACATGGGGGCCTAATTGATCATAGAAAATCCCTTTATTTAATAAGACCAATGACCAAAATAACACACAAAGTACAATATTCTAGAACAAAGGCAGTGCAGTTCTTGAACACACACTTGTTGGTTAATTTCAACTTGTGAAAGACAAGAGTTCGGCTATTTTGCAACCTCATATAACAAGAAAGCTTGTTTTCATATTTTTCCTTCAGACACATTTTTTGAATGTTCTGGTCAAAAAAACATTGACCTTTAACCTCAACAGTATATGTCAGATTTATAAATCTTACATATACTGAAAATCCTATCACATTTTTTCAGATAAAGTTATTCTTAAAGGTCATGAAATTGCTTTTAAAGTGCAAAAGGTTACACCAGCGACAACTACAGTTTAAAAATGACCCATATTACAAAGCTTAGTCATAGGTTTACATGCAAAAGGGCAGCTCTGTTTTTTTTAAGAAAAAGACCGGATTGGGATACAAACTGCTAAAACAAGGTTTGAAATGGAATCCTAGTCACAGGGCCATTACAAAATCCAACACCCATATTCAATGTAAGTCTATTGTGAAAAAAATATCTCATGTTTATGAGGAACATTTATGAAGTATGTTTATAGACACAAAATAAACAGTGGATTTTCTGAAGATATCAACAAGAATTGCTGCATTTCATCTTAAACATGTGAAATACAAATGCACATTTTAATAGTTATGGATATAATGAAAGCTGATTTCATGATGTTACGCTACTAACCCAAACCTAGTATTGTGGTGTAATTACAGTTTTTGTTGTATTCATTTTCCTTGTTTCATAGCGATAACACCCATGGTGTGCATGTAATGCTATTTCTGTTGAAGGGTTCGTACGATCTGGAAGATAGTTTCAAAAGGTATATAAAACATGACATTTGGGGGAAGTATAATAGTGAATGGATATTCCGCCCTAATGTTATAGCATCTTTGTCTTACTACGGTGAAAAACCTCCATAGTTTGCCTTATCATATTTAAATAAGGCTACAATGTTTCCTGAAGTAACTTATGAGAACAGTTTAGACGTTTTTAAAACTGTAATAGATTTTTTTCGTTTAAGCAATTTTCCTGGTTGTATAAAACAAAATGTATCTACCCTGGCAAACACAGATCTATGTCTGCACATTGCATTATGTTAAGTGTTGAGACTTAACCTGCTACTGAGAAGGCTGGCTGTCATTCATTTGCATTGCAGGTTACAGCAGGTGATAAAAATAAATGAAAATGTGTGTACTCACAATCGGTACAGACTCCAATAGGAATTTCACCTTTAGAAAATTGCATTGGTAAAGAAAAATCTACATAAAGGTTGATTCAACGTACAACTTGGCAACTAGCAGCAATAAGATTGAGTTTGGTAAAAAAAAAAATGCCATGGAGCGTGATTCAATGTACAATTGTCACAAATCAGATACGCTTCCTCTTACAGTTATGAGATTCAGAAACCATGTTCATGTTAAGATAAGGCTTTCATAAATTTTCATAAGATACAGACTTACATAGTTCCACATTGGCATTACAAAGTAGGTCACCAGGCTCACATAAAACACACAAACGCAGAGCAAAACATAACCTGCCTCTAGGAGATAAGAAGCCTGTTGCGTTTGGACATTTAACCGTAATCACTTCCATGTCACTGCGCACTAACGGGGGACCAGGAAGGCAAGTTGGCAGGATACAGAGATGTTTCCAAAAGGACCTGAGAAACATCTTAGAGGCAGAGCTGAAACCACAGCCGATCACGAATATCACCGGCTCATCACGCAGGTCCTGTGATGTAATCACCGGGCACACCGATTCCGATTGTGACTTGGATTACACTGTACTGTTGCAGTCACATTCAGCTGCTGTCATCTTAAATGGGGAGGAGGGGATCAAACTAATGGCTGGAACAGAGTGACACATCAGAATGGGTGTTGTGTATTAAACTGCGGTCTATTCACTCGAATCCTGTAATTATGATGAGCTGTCCTCCTCTCACCAGCTGTCTCTGAATGGGTTACGTTTCCCTGATGTCTCAGCCAACCACATCGACAAACAGAGGCTAGGGTGGCGGAGGAAATATCCATCATTCTCAGCAGGGTTGCGGAAGCGTGGTCTGGTGATAAGGGGTGGGAAACTCATTCAGTGCTTGATGTTGATGAGACCCCAAAAGACTCGATGAATGTGGTAATGTGGAAAAGTTTATCATGAGGGTTCCTTGTCGTGTCCGGTCAGACAGGGACAAACCATAAGTCAAACTACAGAAGTTTCTAGACGTCCTACGGCATTCAACATCTACCCTAGGCCACACCTTCTAGTAGAACTGTTGCAACAGACAAAGCAAAAATATGACAATCACATTTATTTCCCAATGAAATTGGTGAACAAAGCCATGCGTCTTCCACTTGGAACATATGATGTACGTACTATAAAACAACTTACAAACATGTACGTACTATAAAACAACTTACAAACATGTACGTACTATAAAACAACTTACAAACATCTTACGTTTCACTTCTTATCTGTGCTTCCAAAATTGTAGTAATCTTTCCTTTTTTATTGTCTCATACCCACAATCCATCTTGATTTGATTATGTTCAGCCCAGGCCATGGTCTTTGCTCTGTTCGCTAACATGTAATAGATGAGGAATGGTGCTTGTTTAATAAACAATCAATGTCTGCAGGGTAAGAAAATAGTAGTCCACATAAGAATCACATGTAAGAGCATTGATTTGATGAAACTAATCTACCAGGACAACCTGTTTAATCTGCAAAATCTTGTCGACCACTCTTCTTTATCTCATGAGCCATTGTTGTGAACACTGACGTGAGGTTAATACTGTAACTTCAAGGAGCAACAAGAGAAATGTTATCTCCGTGTGGAAGAGTTAGTTTTTCTCTTTCACTGTTTGGCCACCAGCTTAAAATGTTCTACAATAAAATAAATAGTTCTATAATTCCCTACATTATTCAGTGTTACTTTTGACTATATCAACCATTATTGGTATATTGGGATTTATTTGCATCAGGAAATGACAAGGAATTTTGTTCTCCGAGATCTACCCATGTTGATCAGTGTGCTTGAGGAGATGAGTACCTCTCCGCTACACAGATGGAAGAGAGAGACGGTGCAGCTTTTCCATTTGGCAACACAGGCCAATGCAGCTTTGTTGGTTCAACAGAACGTCTGCATTTTCATATGCGCTTTTGTATGAACCCAAAACAGTGGGTGGTCGAAATGGTCTTCTTTTTGCTCAAAACTAAAGCACTTTCACTCTGAAGAAGTTCCAGTTGATATTGTTCCCTTTCATTCTTTTTTTTCTAAACAATTAAATCAATATTATAATATACTCCAATCAATACTGACAACGGAGCTCGCTATGGCATATACAAGCAAGTTAGTTGTTCATTGACATTGACATTAAACACTCACAAAGCAGCTTGTCCAGATTCAAATTGTGTGCCAACCAGCGGTCTGGTTGTCTGTATCTTAAACCCGTCCCTTTCCAAGCCTGCCCTTCCCACTTGCTTCAAGTAGGCCACCATGATCAGAGTGCCCCTAGCAAAGCCATGTCCTAATGACTAATTACTATAACCTAGTTGCACACTCCCGTCATCATGAAGGGACCCGAGGCAGGCTTCCAGGATCACTGGACCTCCTCGTATTTGTCTTTTTCCACAACAGTTTCACAAAGGATGGTCCACGGAGGATGGTTTACAGAGAATGGTTCACAGAGGATGGTTCACGGAGGATGGTCCACAGAGGATGGTCCACAGAGGAAGGTCCACGGAGGATGGTTCACAGAGAATGGTTCACAGAGGATGGTTCACGGAGGATGGTTAACAGAGGATGGTTCATGGGGATGGTCCATGGATAATGGTTCACGGACGATGGTTCACAGACGATGGTTCAAGGACGATGGTTCAAGGACGATGGTTCAAGGACGATGGTTCACGGACGATGGTTCACGGATGATGGTTCACGGATTTCCATTGTAAAGTCAATGAACATGTTCAATAATGATCCCTTAACCTAAGAATAATTCTTTGGACTTGCTTCTCGTTACCTTTCTGAATTGGTCCAGCCATACATACCAGTTTGTACACTAAGATCACAAGATGCAGGCCTCCTACCTGTGCCCAGAATTACTAAACAAACAGCTCGAGGCAGGAATTTCTCTCACAGAGCTACACAAACTGTGGAATGATCTGCTGATTAAGGTGAGAGAGTCAGTCTTAACCTTCAGGTGTCTACTAAAGACTCATCTGTTCAGAAAGGTCTATGATCGTGTGGTCTGGTGTAGTCTCATCCAGCCACCCTTTCTGTCTTTGCCTGGCAAAGTGGGATGTCCTTTCTCCAATGACATTCGGGGGTGGAGTCACTGGCTTACTCTTGAGCAATGAGAGTGACCTCTGTGGACTAAATGCTGCCCTCTTTCAACAAGGTTGTGGTTTGTTGGGTTCCCTTTTGGTCTGATGCTTGGCAAAGTGGGTGGAGTTACTTCCTGCCTGTTACCCTCTGATAGGACCACAGTGTCTCTGAAACCCCCTGTCTAACTTTACACTGCTATATTATTGTACCGGGTGACTAGGGTCTGTCTGCCCTGTCTTAAGTCCCAAACAGCTGTTTATGTGATAGAGGACAAATGTCCATTTGGAAAGTATACCCAGGTATCATTTTGTATTCAAGGAATTCTCTCACTAACGTTCCTGATGTCCCTAAGGACATTGGTCAACACCTCAGGACTACCTGGCATGAGAGACTCATAGCTGTCCCCGTTTTCCTGGTTATGTCACAAAGTCGCTGCCAGATGATTCCTGCGGCCACTGTCCTCACCCTCCTGACCGTCCCTGTCCCCGTCCACCTGGTTACACAGCAGACTTGGATTCTGTTTAAAGACTAAAGACAGCCCATTAGCCTTTGCTGACCTGCTCATCTGAATATGAAACAGAAATGTAGGTGGCCCTAAAGGCCATGTAATCTTCCCACGGCAGACAGAAGAGGATTTGCCACCAGTGTATTTCTTCTCAAGGTTTCATCATGTTTTCAGGGAGTTTTTCCTAGCCAATGTGCATCAACTCATTAGTTTTTTGCAGTTTGGGGTTTCAGGCTGTGTGTCTGTAAAAGCACTTTGTGAAAACTGCAGTATTAAAAAGATTTTATAAAATACATTTCATTAATCGATATAGTTTGCGGACAACACCACAGTTGAAGGCCTGATAAACAACAACAAGGCAGGAGGTAATCAAACAGGCAAAGTGGTGCTGGGACAACAACCTCTCCTTTAGTGTCAGAAAACCGATGACTGTTGAAGCAGAGAAGGGAACAGTCCATGCACCCCCAATGGAACATATATCCCAAATGATGCCTGACACCAGTCTGCAGCACAATAGAGGGTTTATCTCAATTGGAGTATTCTTCTAGCATTGTCAAGCAGGAACCTGCAGGAACTGTCACATGAGCACATCCATTTAAATTCGCTAAGCTCCCAGAAACCCACACTGATTAAAGTGCTCGGAAGATTTAAAGACACCGATGTAACAGACATTCAGTTGAACCCCTGACGGAAGACACGGAAACTACTAGTCAGGAATGGACCAGACTTGTCACTATTGCCTCAGCTTGTCAATCACAAGTAAGTGTAGCCATGGGACAAAGCAATCTTGACACTTGGAGAACCCTGAACTCCTTGTAAGGAATAAAAGTGAGGGTGTTCCCTTAAACATTTTTAATGATAGTTATGTGATCGTTGTTCTCTAACTGAATTTGAGAATAGCAGAGTTCCTGTGGATAAGACTGCAAAATTAGTTATTGTTAACTACCTAACAAGCTCTTACGATTCAGATTCAAGAAAACGTGTCGTAGTAACTAAATTTATTGTGAAACTTTATACCGATCCTATTATTAACTGGCCTCAAAAATGTCAATCTGTTCTTGATGAAATTACTCCCTGTGTTTTGAACCAATCAGTGGGCAACCGTATGGTAATGTTCTGGAGGAGGAGGGGCACATAGCCTACATACACGCTGGCTATGATGGTCATCCATGACACTGGGAGAACATGTGTTTGAACCACATGGAATACATCGTAAAGGCGCTCCGTCGCATAGTTTGTGAAAAGGAGGTTCCCACTATTTTGAAATATCGACACTCTTCCGGACTACTCATTACGTTTATATTCCTTTTTTTGTTCTTCTTCAATTTCCTGTTCTGTTCCCTGAACTGGTTCCAAATATCAATTACACCTATATAATATAGAATAAATACTACCCTACAGACACATTTCCAATTGTAATAATTAAGTACCTAATTTTCATCTAATACAAGACACTCCACAAACTGTATGCAAAAAAGCATTAAGAAATGTGAGCGTTAATTACCACTTTGAGAATTTCTACTCATAGGCCCTCCCAATGACATGAAACATATTATCTTCTAAAAGATGTGTATAATGTTTTTATGTGGAGGTGCAGAATGCTCTTTATATTCCCAAAAAATCTGTGTTCTAGAAAGTATGAAACCGCAGGCAATCAGTATATCAAACGTAAATTGAACTCACAGTTTAACATATGAGGTACATAACATGAGGTGTCACCCCCAAAACTGGTGAAACAGCTATAATATGTTAAATGACAGTTACCCAAGAATTGTCTTCCTTTTATCTCCCTACATTAACTGAATGGACCCACTTCTTCATAGCCAATTGTCACCACTCAAGATTATGAAACCAAAAATATACCCTAAAATTTGTTGCACAGCTGCTCTGAACTGCAATCATCACCAACAACAGTTTCAGGATCTTTTAAGTTCTGATTGAAACAGATTTTTCACAACTAACAGTTGAAACATTGTGTTCTACAAAGTTTGGTATTGTAAGTTGCAAACATTATTACATTGAATTTATTGTGTTTGTGGTTAGGCTGACAGTAACATTTCTTAATCTTCTACAACATGATAACAGTCAATAATAAACCTTTATATTTTTGCATGTAACAATGACAAAATACCGTGCCGTTTCCACTGTCCAGTATCAAGACATCTTGAAACAAGTAACAGCAATAGCACAGTTGGTCCAAGAGTTTAATTCCACTTCTTTGGCAGGGAGTGTTTTAACAAATCCAGTGGCAACCTGCAGAAGCAGGGTAACTTCAGCATGTCTTTTAAAACCAAGCTGTCTTTTCTCATGTTTAGACCCCAATTCAAAAGAGGACAAACTTTCACTTCTTAACACTGAGGATGGTCATCTGAAGGCACTCCTCTTTGAGCGATACAAGCTCAGTCTTATAGGCGTTGGCCTTGACGTCGCCGTCCGGCTGCTTCTTCGTGGACAGCGGCGTCTCGGCACTGACAGATCCGCCCGTCAGCCGGTCAGAGGGCGCGGCCGAGTTTCTCTTTAAGGCCCCGATCAAGGCGAAGAGGGCGCGGCCGACGTCGTTGCGTGCCCCCTCGTTGACGAAACAATAGAGGATGGGGTCGGCCACACAGTTCAGGCTGGTGAGGGCGAGGGTCACGTGGTAGGCTGGGAACAGGTTCTCCTCAGCGCCACAATCGCAGGGCTTCTGGAGGAATAGCAGGCTGCGCCACAGGAGGAGGATGTGATATGGCCCGAAGCACAGCAGCACAATGAGGATGAGACTCAGCGCCAGGCGCTTTATCTTGGCTTTCTCGTGGCACTCGGTGGAGACGTTGCCACGCACCGCCCACAGGATGCCCCAGTAGGCAAACAGCATGAGCAGCCAGGGCACCAGGAAGCCCACTAAACTCCTGTAAAGGTTCATGCTCACCACCCAGTCCTGCATGGGGTACCTCTCGAAGCAGAAGGAGTGGTTGAGTTTGTCCTGGAAGAGCTCATCGTGAAAGAGGGGCGCAGAATTTGCCACGATTTCAATGGCCCACACCACGAAACTGACCAGCAGGGCGGTTTTGACCCGCCGAACCTTGGCAAACTTCAGCGGGTGGGCGACAGCCAGGTACCGGTCAATGGAGATGCAGCACAGGAAGGCGATGCTTATGTAGATGTTGGTGTAGAAGATGAAGCCAAAGAGCTTGCACGAGTTGGGGCCGTGGATCCAGTCGTCGTGCTGCAGGAAGTAGTCGATCCACAGGGGCAGCGTGCCGATGTAGAGGAGGTCGGCCACAGACAGGTTGATCAGGTAGATCCCCAACTCGTTCTTCTGCTTCACCTGCATGTACGCCGCCCACAGGGCCATGCAGTTGGTGGGAAGGCCCAGGACCATGACGATGATGTAGAGCGTGGGCTGGAAGTACTGGTCGATCTTTGAGTCCACATTGCAGAAGGTGATGTTGCACATGGTGGTGTCACCGTGCTTCCCACGCCTGCAAACGGTTGCAAAGCTACAGGTAATCCGCCAAATCGACCAGAATCTTTTGTAGTTTCGGCGATTATGAGGTAATCTGTAGCATTCTATGGTAACTGCTAGTGGATTGACCATAAGGTTCTGAGGAAAGTAATAATAATTTAGTCATCCAATGAACCAAAACATTATGTAAACAGCAATAATAAGTAAAAACAACATAGTACTGAAATAAATTTAAAGTGGTATTATATTTCAAGAATATTAAATATCAATGGTATACACCATGTTGATGATATTAAATGTTTTACAGTTTAATCATTATATTACTTAAATTAAAACAACCTCAATTTCATTATTTTAAAATATGTTTTCCTTTTGATAAGGCAACACAGAGGGCCAGTGATAAAGACAGATAAGCGTGTTAATCACATTTGGCCAAATTGGCTATGTGATCTGATCATCTGATTACATTCCATATATTCAGTTTAAGTTACCAAGAATCTTGGAGTTTGCCGGTAGACTTATAAAGATCCCAGTAATACATCCTTTCTTTGCAACCCTATGCCCCAAAGATATTCCATTTATCTTTTCCACAGGTAGGTTTGGAATGAAAAAGTCAAAGTGGTGAATTGAAACTCCTCTTATCGACAGAGAGCCGGGCCTCCACACTGGAACGGGGATGTTGTCAATCCTGGGAGAGATTTCTGTCCAGTTGCTGTGTGTGTTGAGGGGAGCTAGCTTGGTGAGGGTGTGGTTGGAGAACGTGGCCTCTCTGTGCAGGATAAGAGCTTTTCAAGGGCCAAGCGACACACCTACAGGACTGTCACTGAAGATCAGCGCCACGCACACAGCAGCAGGCCAACCGTTAACTCAGGCCCCCGTGGCTCTGCCCATCTGAAACAAAAGAACAAGGAGTGTGTGAGTGGGTATATTTCCAATGACATTTGCTGGTGAGTCTGTTGCTTTGTCAGTTGTCCAAACCACCCGGTCCTTCACTCACAGTTTCCGTAAATTCGACTTGGATTCAATTGTCAGATTCACACAATTCTCAAGTTACACAAAAGTGAAGAGTTTAGGTTGGCTTCCATGCCAGAGCAAACAAAGAATGGTAGGAGGGGTGCTCGACCAAAAAGAAAGAAATCCTACAAAAGATAGAAAAGAGCACTCAACCAAAAAGCTCAGCTTTAATCCTTTGTCAAGACAGGTGAATGAATGTGTACGTCATGTGCATATCTTCAGTGTGACCCAACACTTATGTACTAAAATCCTATTTATAGAAAAAGCGATCTATTCATACTTAAAATAATACTCAGATGTAGGTTACCTGACTGTATGTGGCTTAATCTTGCCAGTGGCTAATAATCATGCCAGTGGCTAATAATCATGCCAGTGGCTAATAATCATGCCAGTGGCTAATAATCATGCCAGTGGCTAATAATCATGCCAGTGGCATAAATCATGCCAGTGGCTAATAATCATGCCAGTGGCTAATAATCATGCCAGTGGCATAAATCATGCCAGTGGACAATTCTGGCATCCCAATGAGAAATAGGCCTTATTAGAAAAAATATGAAATACTTGAAAGTCTCTGAAAATGGGTTGAGAATATGTCTGTTTAGCCCCCTGACATTTTACATTATACATTAGATTATACATTACTTAGTCATTGTGATACATTTCCAAAAAAGCTATCTTATAATAGGCCAAAGTTTTCACAGACACCAAAATAGCATCTATATTACTGCTTTGTTTATTTTGTTGTTTTTTTTGGTCATGGATGTGGTTACGTTTATTTGGAGTGGAGTGAAGTGTTTGGTCAGTCAGAGGAAGAAGTCAGTATGTAAGTAAGTAAGTCAGTCATTTCACTGTTCAACCGAACATATGACCACAACAGAGAAAAATCCACAACTATGCTTCAATTCTTTAAATATTTTTTTGATTCAACATACAGAAATATTTCACAACCTCTCCTAGGGACCCTAAGATGTCCACACGATTTGGTTGTAACCTTGTACTAACTCACCTAGTTAGTTGTAAGGCCCTTAATACTTATTAGAAGTTGCTTCAGGTGTGCCAGCTCCGGAATAGATCTAACACATGGAATGGGTTTGGGTTGCCAGGTTTGAGAACCACTTCTGTGACATTAGTCTGGCTTGCATGTTGTCAAGCCAACATTATATGTCCTTAAATCATAACGGTCAGATTTATGTCTTCCTCAATTCTTTAATCACAGTGCAAATTTTACACAGCATAGTGCGTACTTGTATGTGTAATTGCATTGCCAAATTGTTGACACACAACAATACAATGACATTAGTGACTTGATACCAAAGGGTATACTTTTATATATGAAACACAACAGTAAGCACAACCACATACCTCGGCACGACACTCATTAAACAGAAATATCAAGGTACTGAAGGGACATCCCTGTTCTACCCATGGGTCATTATTGTTGAAATCAGTAATAATTTAGCAATTGTAAGACATTCGGAACATGCCGATAACACATACATTTTAGTGGTGTGGAACAGATTTTATGTCTACAATAGAAATAACAAAAGTTATTGGGTCACTCCCACGGTGAACTTGTCAACTGCAGTTAAGTTTCAGAACACTCGTAAAGATACTGCAGAATAACCTGGTCGCAAATCATGTCAACGGCAACCATAATCCCAAATGGCTTCCTGAAAGTAAACAAAACAGGAGTCAACATTGCATGTCGTGGTGGGGAGGGACCACTGATATAAATCACTCTTATCGCTTTTCAAGGCTAAATTGTAGTCTGTGTCTGTCAGATAAGATAGTGATATACCTGCCCCTAGTATTACGCCTTGACAGCCATGGATACAGATGTAGGTTACCTGACTGTATGTGTCTTCCAGACTGCAGGCCTGGGACGAGTAGTAGCATCCACAGGTGTTGGTCTTAGCCCTTTTTACAACAGAATGGTCTCCCCAAAATACCTATGACAGCCCCCTGTCCCACACAGTAAGCCTATGGTCTCTTGAGTCTAGTCAAGTATCCCCTGTGGATGGGACAAGTACCTCCGGTTGGGAACCATTGGTTAAAAGGACCACACTTTGGTCGATACCATATGATGCTGATCTGAAGAAATCTTATACTCCGATAGACCATAACAAACCATTTCTTACTGTTATGTCATACCCTAGGGTGCGCCCACCAGATCACAAAACAGTCTGGCCCCTCTATGAATATATTTCCATAACTGCCAGTTAGAAAGCACTATGACTACAATGGTTGACCTTAAGATTTATGAATATTAAAGGTCTTGCAGTTGTGATCAGGTGCTAGCTGACAGTGACATCTCTATGTGCCCGAGGGTCACAGTCTGTATCAGTCTGTGGAGGTGCTTCTGGGTATCTCTATGTGCCCGAGGGTCACAGTCTGTATCAGTCTGTGGAGATGCTTCTGGGTATCTCTATGTGCCAGAGGGTCACAGTCTGTATCAGTCTGTGGAGATGCTTCTGGGTATCTCTATGTGCCAGAGGGTCACAGTCTCTGGAGGTGCTTCTGGGCATCTCTATGTGCCCGGGGTCACAGTCTGTATCAGTTTGTGGAGGTGCTTCTGGGTATCTCTATGTGCCCTGGGTCACAGTCTGTATCAGTTTGTGGAGGTGCTTCTGGGCATCTCTATGTGCCCGGAGTCACAGTCTGTATCAGTCTCTGGAGGTGCTTCTGGGCATCTCTATGTGCCCGGGGTCACAGTCTGTATCAGTCTCTGGAGGTGCTTCTGGGCATCTCTATGTGCCCGGGGTCACAGTCTGTATCAGTCTCTGGAGGTGCTTCTGGGCATCTCTATGTGCCCGGGGTCACAGTCTGTATCAGTCTTTGGAGGTGCTTCTGGGCATCTCTGCACTGCCAGTTTTGTTTGTCCCAAATTGGAGGCAGCTGTACATCATTGCCTCTAATTGGGGACCCTATTTTAGTTGCCTTTAGCATGTTCAGTTTGTGGTTCATTTTTTGCATCAGTTTGTGCGTGATGCCTCGGTTTACGGTTTGTCGCTCTTTGGTCTTTTTTTTTGTTTATAGAAGAAACATTAAAAGGATGTATTTCAGTTCTGTGTCTCAAATCCAGTCTCTGAACCTCGACCATTCCTAGGCGATGTCTTCTGTTGTGGCTCAGTGACCACACTGATGCTATTGTCATACCTGAATGGTATTTTGAAGGTTGTGGGCGTCAACAGTTTGTCTTTGAGCCTCAGCCAGTGCGATCTAGAGTAATGCAGTATCAGAAACACATGTAGCACATCTGGTAAGAGACTGGGTCCTGAAATGCCAGGGTTGTGGGTTTGATTCTAATGGCAGGACAGTACGGAAAAAGAAAAGCCTTAACATGTATGTAGCCCAAGTCTCCAAATACCCTTGGCTAGACCCCTTGGCTGGCACAATGCACGTCCTTTCCATTACCTGGATGGGATCACTGGGCTTTGGGATAAACATGTTCTTGACAGATACATTAGTATCGGGCTGTTTTCTCTCCCACTTCACAGATCAGAAGCTGTCGGGCCACAGGCAACAGTCAAGCTTGGCCCTTGACGAAGTACTGTGGGGCTCAGGCCAAGTAGCGTAGACTAGATTCGGCCAAGCCTGGAGCGGCCTGGCTGACCCCTGGCTGGGGACTCTGGATAAACCTGGGCTTCATTGGCCCCCATCCTGGTCTGGCCACGGGCCCGTAAAGGCTGAGCCGGGGACAACTGGGAGCCCAACTTAACCTGGAACATGTCATTCGACAAATTGTGCCGTTTGATTGGCTGCCAGCTGGGATTAGAGAAGCCCTGCCACACTATCCCCGACACTTTGGCTTTGACTCCCATCACTGCTGAACAATGCATTTGCCCTTTGCTCCCAGAAATGTGCTTAGCTTACAGTTTTTGCTAACTCTTACAAACTTCACTTCTATGCAACTGATATTGTCCGGTAGGCCTTTTGTTTTCTTTTGTGTCACAAAGGTCCATTGACAAGGGGGTTATGTTGGATGTCTTTGCCTGGGTATATTGAGCTATGGTGTGTGGGTGGGTGTGTGTTCTCACACTATCGCTCAATGCCCATAGGATGACTGGAGCCACCATGATGTGTTGGGGGGCTTGGTGTTCAAATGCTGGACTACCATCATACCACAGCAGAGAGGTGACTTCAATCTCCAAACGTAAAAGACAACTGGTAACTTAAATGGCACTAAGAGTCCCCCGACGATCGTTGTTTTACTTTTCTTGAAACCTCTTTAAGGTTACCTGACTGGCCGTTAGTATGGTTGCACACTGGTATTTGAAGCACAGTGACTGTAGGTCACCCTGGCTGATGGATTATTATTGCCCAGGTAGTTCTATAAAGCCACAGTATGACCATTCTCAAAACGTGATTAAGTTAAAGTGGCCTTAGCACATAATGTGTAACAAGGTCAAAGATAAGGGAGTTCAAACCTTACATCCCAGGGAGAATTTCTGCATGTATAGACGTGGCAGATCCCCAAAACATTAGACTGGAACAACATCTATTCACACTACACTGTCGGCTTAAGCCATTAGACTCGATTTTGTTCCCCCATAGCTCAGTGACCTAGCCACGACAGAAACAATATTAGCAAGAAAAAAAAGAGTTGTGATTAGAATATATTTGGTCATCGTTGTTTTACTAATCGTAAAGCCAATGAAAAAGTCAGATTACACAGTATTGAAATAATGTATGGCTCTTTTTTATTTTATTTGAGTTACACAACTCAAGCACAGAATCCTCCATTCCTCTGTCAGGGTTTTAAGTCATTTGATTGAACCAGAAATAACTTAGATTTATTGTTGTTAGTTTTATCTATTTCATGTTTCATAATAGTAGTTTGAGTTTGGCAGATTCAGCAAGAATCCCTATATTTCTGCATCTCATTATGCATTTGCATACATGAATTTCCAAAGAGCGCCGGACAGAACATCAACCATGCATACTTAAGACTAAAATATTTGTGGAGGGCTGAGTGCCTTTTTTATCATCATTTGATCCCATTTCTTTGCATAAGAAAGGGTCTTATTTGGATTGAGATAGGAAACATTTGAGGACATGACCTTCATTCTGACAGCACCACCGCAACTATTTAAACTAATAATTTACTGACTGACAGAACAGTTACTGAGCCAGATTTAAACCAATTTAAACCCCTAGAGAATGTTGGTATGCCGGACTAGGATTCAAACTCCTGATTGCGAGGCCACTACCACACTGCAGGAGGGACATTAACCACCGGGGCCTCTTTGTTTTTTTAATGACAGTTTTAACAGATTGTATGTGTTTCTCTGAAAAAAGATTCATCAGTTCAATAAAGTGCACTGGGGGTTACCAGGTGGGGCATCAGATCTATTTTGTATCCCCATGCCGACCACTTCAGGCAAAGTTGGAAAGGCAATGCAAAATGACCAGTATGGGCCCAGGAGAAGGGCGGCATCTTCAGCAGGGATTTTCCAAATTCAGGTGTCTACAAAGCTTACTGAATTGTTACAGTCCATTGTGCCCTCAGACACTTGTCATTACAACATCCTTTGACACGCTAAATCGATTCAGTTACCCAAATGAAACCCAAAACCCAAACAGAAATGGCTGATGATCGCATAATAATACGATGGTTAGAGCTGTAATCTTAAGGCAAATATTTGTCTTTCAGTGATCATAACCTGTTCCAGAATAAACGCAAGGACAATGGCTTAAAGCCCACTGAGATTTGCCTATTTGGTAAGATACAGAGAGTGTTTAAGTTTATTAAGTCCTCTTCAACAAGAGACCTGTTACAGTCCAGGTTACCAAAAAAAAGAGATAATGTTCTCCTTTGCAATTTCCATTCTTAACAAATGACCTTCAAATGATATTGGTTAGAGCAGGTACATTTGAAGTGGACACAATAGGGTTCATCTTACCTGAAATACTCAAGTATGCAACTAAAACCCTGAAGAAAGATCTTTGGTTGAAGTAGGTATCTAGAAATAACTTCGAAATGTCAGAGAACCTAAAATAATTGTATTTGGGGCAAGTTACTTGTTTAACTCTAAACCCTTATCTAGAGCTGAAAGGACGAAAGCAAACTGTTGTTGGCGCAGAGCTGTACATGTATCCTTCAAATGCACACAAAGACCAAATGTCAACAGAATGTTAACCCCTACTTACTTACAAGAGACTGACGGCATAACACATATTTTTTATTTGTTTATAACAAATGTATTATCATTTATTACTAATTTGCACAGGAAATTGCATCAAATCATTCTATGTGGTAATTCATTATATTCAATTAAAGGTTCCTCACTATATAGATTTTTATCAAATGCAGCATGCTTTCATGTCATAATAGTGGAAATAGTTTGTTTTCATTTTCACAAGTACCACTCTGGCGGCACTGCAATAAAAACAGATTCTGTAGTGGAAACCACTGCATGGACTCAAACACACTGAAAACCGTAGTCTGTCAAATTACCATTTGGACAATATCACAGGCCTTCATAACTCCGTGTTTCGGACAGGCATCCCAGCGAATGTTTTAATAATCAGTGTATATACACAGGCCTTGGCGAGGACCACCTGGCCACGCCCCTTTCCCGTCAACTCCCTGAGGTCTTGTGGGACGTACCCCAAGCTGCACAACAATAAACAGGGTTGTGTCGGTGAGCACGAACCTGGCTATCTTTCAATCTGCCTAGGAGGAGTGAGGCCGAACCCCCCTTCCTTAACAAATGGATGGAACGAAACTGGGAGAGAGTAAGAGAGAGAGAGAGTAAGAGAGAGAGAGAGAGAAAGATGGAGCAACAGGATGAAGGATCTGAAACAGATCTGCCTGATTATTCATTCACTCATTAGGGCTGATCAGTAGCACCATACTTTATGCACAGGCTTGGCAGCTCTCCTGAACATCTGACAAACACACGGGTCATCTCAGGTTCATTTGTGTTTGGCTGAGCTCACAGGAGAAGGACTGGTCGATAAAAGGATCATGTCAACTGCACCCCCCCCGCCCCCCTTGTCTCTGGCCTCTAAAGGCCTTGCACTCTGACTTTGTCCTCAAATTTCTATCTAAATGTGATAGGAAGTAGGACACAGTATATGATACCATGTGTGGTTTCAATTCTCATTAGCTAAATACATTTTGTAGTATTTTTCTGCTTAAGGGAATAGTGGTGAGAGGAAATGTAGAGGAGACACCAAGGGCGCCAGAGAGGAATGGTGGAGACAGGATTCGTCCCTTGTCACTAGAGGTACAGCGTGTGTGTCAAAGTGTCGACTCGCATGCATTTATTTATTAATGTATAGTCGATGACAGAGAACGACAAATGTTTCAACCGGATAACAGTGTTGACCAAAAATACACAAGAAAGGTTGGGCTGTTTTCTTTTCAGTTTAGTCACAAGTGCTAATACATTATTTAGATGACATTACAGTTAAGTGGCTGCATGAACATCCTTGAGTGTGGGGCTTGTATCTGGATTTATGGTAGCTGTAACTATCTGGAGCTATTTCTGAACTGATAAGAGATGTAAACGTAGAGCACATGGCTAAACCATAACAGAATGATAACATGCGAGGATCACCATAACATCAACAGCAAAACAAGAAGCCCAGACTCTGTGGCCAAGAGGTAGTTACAGTAGTAGTCATAATAATCACTATTATTGTCACTGCATCTGACCGTACTGGCTTTAAGTAGAAGTTGTTGTCTGTGTCATAGGACCTCCGCTTGGTGCGTGTGTGTGAGCGTGTGTGTCAGATTGTGTGTACGAGTATGTGTGTGTGTGTCAGACCAGATGTAAGTGTGTGTGTGTTTGTGTGATGAGGTGTGTGTGTCAGATTGTGTGTACGAGTATGTGTGTGTGTGTCAGACCAGATGTAAGTGTGTGTGTGTTTGTGTGACGAGGTGTGTGTGTCAGACTGTGTGTAATAGTTTGTGTGTGTTTGGTAAAGTGTGTGTCAGACTACGTGTAATAGTATGTGTGTGCGTGTGTCAAACTATGTGCAAGACATGTGTGTCAAACTGTGTGTAAGAGTGAGAGTGTTTGTGTGTGATAAAGCGTGTGTCAGACTACGTGTAATAGTATGTGTGTGCGTGTGTGATAAAGTGTGTGTGTGTGATAAAGTGTGTCTCCTACTCCTTAAGGGTCTCTGGAGAGTCAGAGATGGGAAATGTAATCCTCCAAAAACTTACAAGACACTTTAAAAATGTATTTAAAGTGCCTGTTGGCCATCCAGCCCCTATTCTGTATGGAATTGTGATTTGGACCAGACATTCTGTCCAAAAACTGATGCAGGATGCTAATACATTCTCCCAAAACGGGTATGGGAATGTTTTGCCCATATGAAGAGAACCAATTAACATCAACAAACATTGCCAAGCCTCGTTGCGTCTCAACTGTGGAGGGTTTGTCTGACTAATCATTCTTTTTGAAACTGTCACCTGAAAGATGTCGATTCGATCCCTGACATTGAATCAGACATTTACATTTCAGTCATTTAGCAGACGCTTTCCTCCACAGCGAGAGTAGGTGCATTCCTATAAAGGTGTCTTGGAAAACCAAAATCTGACAATAATAATAAGTACACTATCCTTCATCAAAAGCATTGGTCGGCAAAGGTCAAGCAAAAAAAATACCAACTTAGGATAAAGCAAAGTATACTTCAATTCTTAAGGAGCTGAAGTCGGTGAAGCACTGGACATAAAAATGTATATGCTGATAATACGTACAGCAGGAACCGAACCATTTGGGTCGTGTGACGTTGTGCCCCAGGAGGCTCTCTGCTTTAAAAGGAGTCGACTGCTGCAATATGGGACAAAACAAAGCATGGAAAATAAATGTGCCTGTTAGGTTAGTGGTCAAAGTCATACATATTGGGACAACTGGTGACCAGGGTCTTAAAATGCCATCATCCTTACTATATTATATTTACAGTATACACACACACACTTCTTGGATATGTATTTACCAGCTTTGCAAACCGGTAGTTGGGCAGATTCTTTCTATTCTAAATCCATGTTAGGGCCAGGTTGAATGGGGCATGTCAATCTTTAGGTGTACCCAGAGATGTACAATGGGGTCAAGGTTGATGCAAAGTGCTGCAGAGATAGTTGTTCTACCATTTCGGCAGAGTAACTCTTAAGCTCTGAAACTTCCATAACACAATGATGTACACCCCTGTGCTCCTGGAATCTATACATGCTTTAGCAGTTCCTTCTCAGATCTACAGAGAATTCCTTGGACGTATTCTCTGACATGTACTGTGAATCGTGGGACCTTATAGTCAGATGTGTGCCATTCAAACCTCCTGTCCAAAAAAGTGTATTTGCCACAGGAATCTCATCCATTTTAGAGACATCTCTTGGATGAGCAAAGTTGAAAGTCTGCATCTGAGGACAATTGTAATTGCAAAGGGTCTGAATACTAATGCACATGAGTAATTTCAGATGTTCATTCTGAATAATTTTACAACAGTCCAACACAGATGAATCACGTGAGTGATGCGTTTGACGCCATTCCATGATTGGTGCAGCAGCCACTACTGCGTCATCCTCCCCAGTTAACTTGCCACCAGCCTCCTGTTGTGTACAGTTGCACTCAGCAGGCCCACGTGATTCCTGCCAAAGACAAGGTGTTTGATAAAAAACCAAGACAACAAAAAGCCCCAACCAAACTATAGACAAGATCAGTCCACAGAGCGAGGAGAAGCAGCAGGGAGTTGGATAAGAGACAATGTAAATAGGACAGTAAGGGGGATGAGAGGCGCTGGAACTAGGATAGGGAGGTGGATGAGGGGCACTAGAACTAGGACAGGGAGGTGGATGAGGGGCACTGGAACTAGCACAGTGAGGTGGATGAGAGGCACTGGAACTAGGACATTGAGGGGGATGAGGGGCACTGGAAGTAGCACAGGGAGGTGGATGAGAGGCACTGGAACTAGGACAGTGAGGTGGATGAGGGGCACTGGAACTAGGACAGTGAGGTGGATGAGGGGCACTGGAAGTAGCACAGGGAGGTGGATGAGAGGCACTGGAACTAGGACAGTGAGGTGGATGAGAGGCACTGGAACTAGGACAGTGAGGTGGATGAGGGGCACTGGAAGTAGCACAGGGAGGTGGATGAGAGGCACTGGAACTAGGACAGGGAGAGGCTCATTCCCCAAAAAGTCGCCACTCCTTGGACTATTACAGTATAGTACTATGATCCATCCTCATGTGGCCCACTTACTCCAGTGTTTAAAGTCATATACCTAACGTCCACACTTTTTCCATTGGTTCTGGAAATAACGTCAGTGTGCAGGCATTTGACTTTTGATTTTGGTTTCTGACTTAATTATTATCTGAGAATAGAATATAATAGCTGCAGAATTTAATATTTTGGGGTAAAACAAAACTGTGTCTCCAGTCAGGTAGAATATTTGCACTTTATAAAAGCAAAACGCCTAAAATACCAGGGTTGTGGGTTTAATTCTAACTGTTGGTCAATATAGACACTCACTACCATTATTTGCTCTGAATAGAAGATCTTTTAAAGTACTTGAATGTAAACAAAGAATCGCTTGAAATAGCCATTGCCATTTTAATATTGACTAATAATGTTACTTTTTAAAACCTATAAGACTGGAAATGTCAAAAGTAATAAATTATCCTGATTTCAGTTTTCTTTAAAATGTGCCTAAATCAGGGTTTCTGAATATAAGAATTAATAAAATAGATGCATTATGTTTAACCAATTACCTAAATATAACAATTTGACAAGCCCTTAATATAATCTTTCTTGTGTTAACAGATCTGAAAAGCTTGACATTTTGGCGTCATCAATGCCCTTCCATTAACAAAGATCCAAAAGAGAATGGACACGTGCATACAGAATGTCATTGGAATGGGAAATGACAAGTAGGTAGGAAACTATTCAGCTGTTGATGCCAAATACAACAGGTCAACACCTGGCAGGGACACCGAATAAAAGGATGAAGAAACCCAACCTGAGCCAGAAGGAGCTCCGGTAGGAGAAACCGGACCGTACCCTTACAATATTACAGGTGGATAAACACAATAGTCAGATGAAATCTACTATTTATAGCTGCTCTTTGACCCCAGCTCCACCTACAATGAACAGATGATATCAGTGGGTGTGTCCATTACATAATGAATGAGAAAGCATTTCTTAATGTCTCACACACACAGTCTGATACCACTAAATCTAACGTTG
>JACXGK010000274.1:40825-129281 GCA_016801125.1 Novumbra hubbsi
CAGTTACATATAAAACGTAAAGCTAAATTTTTTCAGTTCATTCCCCGTCCACGAATCCCTCGAATTCTTCTTCTTCAGTGTCCGAATTGAACAGTTGGGCGACTACGGCATCCAACCTGCCCCGCTTCCTCTCGTCATTATCCGAGTCAGTGTCGCTGCTGTTGCCTGGCAGTTCAGAGATTATTCCTGCCTTCGTGAAGGCTCGGATCACAGTTGAGACTGATTTATCCATATATGGATCCATATATAAGGCGCTCCGGATTATAAGGCGCACGGTCGTTTTTTTTGAAAATTAAAGGCTTTTAAGTGCGCCTGATAGTGCGGAAAATACGGTAGTTACCTAACCTTGTAGCTAGCAGTTCTCCTGTCAGAATCTTTTGTCAAACCCAGACATTTTAAACACACAACATTCACAAGCATTGTCTCATAACTGGCATTAATTAATAAACAACCAGTAACAGGGTGTATTTTCTGCTATGTACCTAACAGCATGTGGTTAAAAATTTATATCAAATGTGAATTTATGAAATTATAAAATAGTAGTGGGGGCAATACTGACCACTTGAGTCCAAGATGTTGAGATATTTGTCCTATAAAATCACATTGTTTACAATTACTAAGACATGGTATGGAAGCAATTTCGTGATCTCCAACTAAAAATCTCACTAGTTAATTTTGCCTTGGTCTGTTGAGGAATTTATATTATCAGGGTCTGTTTCACTAATGCTGTAGTTGTAAAATGGTTGGGTCTGAAGATTATTAAATGAAGTGTTTCTAGGTACTGCGGGAATGTACGTTTTCTCCTTTGCGACGCGGAATCACTCATGATTATTTCCAAAACAATTGTATTTCACCTGGCATTGAAAACATGTTGAACAGATCTACTAAAAGTTATAAGCTGGAAGAACATTGGCAGACAACTTAATGAACGTAGGTGAATCATGGAGGTCTGGAAAAGCGTGAAAAAGGAAGGGGTGGTACCCTCAGATTTTAAGGCAGACCCCCATGCTGGATAGATACCCACATTTCAAATTGAGCCTTTGATTTTTGTTTCACATTGGACTGCCCATTGTTACCCAAGACAACAAGCTACGTAAAATAAGAGTGGAATTTAGTACATCTGTCTCCTTCCAAGGACCAGATCTGCCTGAAAAACCGATGGCCTGCTCGAATCGATCATGTAATTCGGGCTCATGCATGGTTAGCCTAAGTTACTCTATTTTTCTGAAAATAAACACACAGGCACTCTTGATATTGCATGTCCATCGAGTGGCTACATGCAGGCCTACCAATTTAAAAGCAGGAAATACTGAGTATGTTAAAGCAAAAAAGATGTGATTTTAATAAAATAGGTTAGCTAACACACAAAAATGATAGTTTGCCAATAATCTGAATTATCAGAAAATGTTCATCCCAAAGCCTGTCACTTATCTGCAGCATTACAAACAGCCATCTGGTCTTCCTGGACGTATGAGTCACCAAACCAGACACCTTCCTCACATCCAATCTATTCAGAAAGAGTGTTGGCTGTAGTCAGTGTAGATGATCTTCCAACAACAGTGTTGGTCCTAGTAGCTACTGTAGGAATGTCCATTAGGATTATTTTAGGAATGCACAAGATCAAAAGAAAACTAAAAAGGCTTGTAAGAGCAAAACAGAAACTGAAGAAACAATACATCACAGAGGGCATTTTTATGAAAGAATAAGACTTAATGTGGTAACAAGGTTGGGCAATGTTGGGATTGACCCACCGTCCCATTGTGTCCAAACGTGATTGACAAATAATTGTATTTACTTTATTTGGCATTCATGTTCGGCATTGTTTTTTTGGTCTAATTTTACCTTGTAATTACATTAAATTACAGACAGACAGATATCAGTTCTACAAGCTTATCTTTAAAATTGAATAGGCCTATTTACTTGCCTTATCAAGTATTTTTACTATATCATCTTGATCATCTGACTAAACCATTTGTCACTTTTGGCAAACATTGCCCAAAATACATTGGCATGTGTACAGATGCAAAGTCCATCTGAAAATATTTAGTTCAGTAGGCAATATTGTCACTGCACTCCACAGAGTTCTCAAACCAGAAATAAAAGTCATGCGGGGTGTTCCATGTCATTAACCTATAGTTACCCCAAGCCCCATCTAGCCATGATCATTTCTTAATGCTTCTGCCTGCATAAATCCGGATTCATATGTTTCATCTGAAGTCCTCGGTTATTGGCTAAAGAATTCCGTCAAACGTGAAGACATTTTTCTCAGGCTATGTGGTTTATAGTCTAATCAATATTTTTAAGTTTGTTTGAAAGGAATAAGGCATATCTTAGGATTGTTAGTTAACCTTTTGTGCATTACTTTTCAAGTGGTATAAAGAATGCATGAATATAAAAATGTATTTGTTAGCTACAAAAAATATTTGTAAGACAACCCAGGCAGAAAATAGGCAGAACGCTGGGGTGCCTGGGTTCCTTGAAACATGACATGCTGAACCTCAGTAGTACCCAGAGGAAGAAGTTCCTGCTAGTCAGCCATGTTGGAGAGGAGAAACCAGGGCCGATCGTTGCAGATGTTGACCCTGAGGAACTTGATGCTCCTGACTTGATGTGGATAGGGTTGTGGTTACCCAGTTCCTTCATGTAGACCACCAACAGCTCCTTGGTGTCGCTGTTCTGACTCAACAATGATAATGGAGGAGGACACGGCCACACAGTTGTGCATAAACAGGGAGTACAGGAGGGGACTGAGCACACATCCCTGTGGGGCATCAGTGCTGAGAGTAAGTGTGAAAAGGTGGAGCAACCTATTTAAACAATATGGGGTCTGCCCAACAGGAAGTCATTGATCCGCCTACCACCAGTGTTGAATTCTGAACTGTAAATCAAGGAACATCATTCTCACATATGTATTCCTTTGGTCCATGTGAGAGAGGAAAGAGAGGAGGGGAAGGGCAACAGGGTCATCTCTAGAACTGCTTGACCTGTAAGCAAACTGCAGTAATAATAGTAATTTATTGCATTCGTAAAGAGCTCAAGGAGGTGGATAAGTCTGCTTCGACTAAGCGCTCAAAGCACTTCATGACAAGGGGTTGGTGGAGCTTTAGGCAGACAACTTTGACCTAGGATAATATATTTTCCCATTTTATCATTACATTACATTGCGATGTACCATTTCCATGTCAACAATATAAGTAATGTAATTTAGAAGTACTAATTAAATACAAGTAAGAATCCCTAACTGTATCTTATTTTACTAGCTAAAACCTTATTGGGGTAACGTGGAGGAAAATACATCTAACTTCATAATAAATAAATTGCTTTGTCTAAATGACAAAACACTTTTATCATCTACAGTTTGTCATCTACAACACATCTATAACACTTCAGTTAACTATCTATTAAAACTAACCATAAATCTTAAACCTAACCCAAGGCTTAACCTTTGTAAGCATATACTTTTCTGTTGATAATTTGTTGATAGTATGAATATCTGAAGAGCTCCAAATAAACTACAACCCAAGTGGAACCCAGTGTACATAAGCAGTATTTCTACACTACACAAGTTTTATTTAGATGAACAAGACTTGTTTACTTTAAAATTTTGAGTATGCATTCACTGGAAGGTTGTAGGATCATATAACCTACGAGTGAATGCAATTTTATAACCTTGGACACCCAGCACAAATGTCCACAAATGACTACAACTTTGTGACAGTCGTTACTGAAAAGGATGCAGGAAGCAATACAAATATGATTTAAATAACTTCGTAACAAGCATTGCAATTTCCACTACACGTCAAGTCAAAGTCTTTTATTGTCAAATGCACAAAAGAACAGTGTCATTCTGAGCTAAATTAAATTATTATAATTAATGTAACTAATTAGTCTAACTATGACTTATTACACTGAACTGAAATACCTGTTCAAGGAGCCCTTGAGGCAGGCTATGTGTGTGAAGTGTGCGTGGGTGCTTTACTACTGCTTAGCCAGTGTTAGCAAGACTTCCTGGTGACCATGCGTGTAAATACATTGGCCTTAATAAATCTACAGTAAATTGGATGTAGTCAACTAGATGACAATTTAGGTACCATTTTGACTGAGGAAAAACAAATGCATTTACACAATCGTGAGGACCTGTCGTGATAAACCAGAGTTTCATAAATTGTTTAACGCGACTGAAATCTAATATTTATCGACAATATATTTGTAATGAATAAATTATATCATAGTTAAAATATAATTGTTTTGGATTCAATTATGTCACTGATATCTATAGATAGATAGGGGGTACACATTTTTTCACATGACAGTACAATACAAGATGAAACATTTTAGAACCTCTTCAAACAGCACTTCAAATAGGCTACAGTAGATAATACATCCTGCCTCTCAGGCAGACCTCTACCAATGAAACATCAAAGACGCATTAAGAGACATTTCTCACAAACTACAAATGACAATAACAAAACAATCCATGGGAATCGGGAACTGTTTAGGATACATGTTTATAGACACCATAATGTGCCAGCACTTGACACATTTGAATGTGAGGACACTTCAAAAACCTTGTGTCTTCAAACTCCCTCCCCTCTGACCTTCTCCTCCCAGGGGTGTTGAAAAGGAGTCAAGAAGCCAGAAGACACCTAGAGACATGATTGTTGGATGTGCTGAGCCATTGCAATAGTGAGGCCGATCGCCAACCGCGTCTGAGACACGATAACCTGGTGGACTATTTGGTTCTCTGCTGGCTACAACACAAAGGAACTTAATGCAGTGGTTTTATCACATTGAGACCACATGAGGAACTGGTCCTGTCTATCTTCAATTCAAGCCTCTAACCTAGGGCTTGTTTAGAACTGGGAAACCAGGTGGGTGCAATTAATGATCAGAAGTTGAACAGAAAACAACAGCAGGTTTCAAACCTTGTAGGGTAAGAGTTGAATACCCCCGCTATGCCATCCGATCGCAAGACTTGTTTGTGGTACCTGGGCTTCTAGTTTGTCATGGCAACCTGTTACAGCTTCTACCCACAAGGCATAATGCGGTTAAACAAAACTGTAAAATGAAAAGGAATCAATATCCAGAATTATCTACTTTCTCTTTCCCCACTCTTCTTTAACACCACACACACACACACACATTTGTACAGTAACATAAAGACACAGTGTAACACAGACTTACCGTTCATCCCATAAGGTATTATGCTGGTATTGTTATTACCTATCCACTGCTACCCTCATCTATTGTATATGTACATAACAAACTGAAGACCTGCAAAAAGACATGGTGCCACCTGTATATAGCCAATCTACTGTTATATAGTTTATCTAGTCCTTGTTGTTATTAAACACATAAGATTTTCCCTGAGTTAATATCTTCTACCTTTACTTTTTGTTTCTTTAATTAGATGTTGTTTTGGGGGAAAAGGGACTAAATTTCCAAATGTGATCATTTACATTTTATTTTAATGTTTACCTAATATATTTCAAAGTATGAGTTGTCAAAGTACAAGTTGTCTACAATACAATAGGCTACATGCGGAACCAATAAATCTAGACATAAATACAATTCTGTAACCGCACATGAAAATGATGTCTCTTGTCAGAGTCTTTTGGATGTGCAATTTATTTACTGTCCACACACTCTCTAGTTAACAGCTGCTTGCGCTCTCAATCTCTTAACTCCTCTTACGTATCTGCAGCTGAACTTCCCCCTCTTTCTTTACTCAGCATTAGAGTGTGAGGATGTAGCCTTCATCTCTGCCTAATCACAGACTTGCTCAAAAACAACACCTAGCAGACCTCATGTCCGACAATTGTCATGCAAGTAGGCTGCCACACCATTCGACAGAGAGCACTTGATTATAATTCCTTTAGAGTTCCTCTTCTAGGACGCCACCGGTAACAATGGTTTGTTCTGGGCCCGTAAAATGTGCATCTCTGGTCTGTCTGCCTCCATAGCCAATGTTGACAATAACACTAATTAATTAAAAACTACATTTTATTTAGAGAGTGTAATATTTCTTGCATGTGCCAATAAAGCACAGTATCACAGGTTTTCATGAAACAGACAGAATTTGCCTATTTAAAATTAATTTACATGCATACCATTTATTTTAAGGACCCATTACTTTTTTTGCAGTTGTCAAAACTTTGTGCTGTTAACCAACTTCTTCCTTGAGTGCAGCTAGGTCTTTTACATGAGTGTGCCAAAGAAATTCTAATAAGCAACTGCCTATTTCACAAAAAACAGCAATTATGTGTTAGCTTATACATCCTAAAACAAATTCCCGTTCATATTATGTGGATGTTGTACATAAAACTAGCATGTTAGCAACTGCAATGTCAGACATCTGAGGATATGCGTGGAACATTCCAGATCTACCATTTCGGGAACAAAAGAACTGAGAAAAATTGGGTCCTCTGCCGTTCCTTTCTTTCAATGATGGGGGAGTACCAAAATGCTGTTGGCACCAGTTTAAACAGCTAAATCATAATTATGGTTCCCTTTCTAAAATGTTACTCCTTAAAAACCCATTTGAAAGCTAACCAACAACGTTAACCCCAAGCTTAATCTTCTCGTGAAAATGATGGCCAACAATTAAAATCAAGCTTTTTTTACAATACAGCAATTTTTTTATCTGTAACATCCATCTTTGAACAGCATCATCATCACACAGCGTTCCTGATCTTGAATGAAGGCTAGCTGACAATCATGTTAGACCACAGGCATAAAACTACTGTCCGTGCAAAAAACTACGAATGCGACCCCATGGGTATATGTTTCAATGTCATCAATGTAGAGTAGCTCTGAAGGTTTTTTTGGGAGCTGAAGGTATGACGGAACAGGGGATCATTACAGCCTTGCTAAACATAGGGGGGTGGCTCGGTCAGCAGGACTGTTATCACAGTCTAGACTGAGTGGTCTGCTCGTCATTATACACTTAGCCTCCTAATTTGGACTATGTCAGGACTTTGTCTTGGTAGAGGTTTTAGTAAGAAACATACACATTCCCAATGCAAAGCATGAAAACACACACACACACACCCATCACTGGCTAGTGACCTGGTGTTCCTTCATGAATAATGTTAACTCACACCTTTTCGCTTTGGTGCTATTTTAAGTTTGTGGTAGATTTCCACAAGCCTTAGCAGATGGCAGCTTTCAAAGATGTGTCCAGTGTTTGTTTTGGCTGTTGGATGAGCTGGTTGTTAAAACAGAATGTATTTTTAGAGAGATCATATCATGTTGTGTTTTGGTTGTTAAACTCATTTTCTCACTCAATTGCAAAGGAAACTTCTATTTTGGATCCATGGTTACCTGGTGAAAGACATGTACAGAACGAATTAACCTCCTGTGAAAGGTTGAAATAGCCAGAGTTCAGGGACATGTCTTAATGTTACAGTAAATATGTTGTTTTTGTGGGGTTTTGTTAGTGCTAAAATTCCATACCAACAAATACTTGTTGGAATTCATATTTAATGCAAACAATTGAAATTATTTAACAGATACACAGACACTATTTTGGGAGGTTGGGCTTTGGGGGTGGAGTTTGGGTTAACGGTAACTTGTTTACCATTTGATGCAATATGTCGTCTTAAAAATAATAAATACAGAATATAGAAAATCCATACATGTCCTGGAAGATTATGTAAAGATGGGTTGTTTTATTTCTGCACATCTGCAACCGCAATTCCATTAGCAAACACAAAGCTATGTTTAGTGCAATAAAATATGACATCTTATAGTATGTATAAATATACTACTTATCTAGAAAAAGAGTTTACAATGATGCACAAATGAATGAGGCAAAGAATAATATTACATTGAAGAGAATACTCACATTTGTAGTTAGGCTCTTATGTACGGATCAGGGACCCATGATTACATTATGTTATAATGTTACAGTTCATAGATTCTCAGCATCATTCTGTTCCCATTAAATTGCACATATCTCATCTGATGTTACGGTCAACTTAGGTAGATCTGACTGATTTAAAAGCATTTACAGAGACCTAATATAGAAAATCAGTCTACATTCTTATATGGGAAATTAACTCTGTAACGTAGGTAAACTAATTTCAAAAGGTGACATTGACACACAGTCCCAATTAAATATAAAAATATTTTATGCATCTTAAACTAAGTACTAATGTTGTTAATGATATTTGAAATGTTTTCTGGACATGAATAAACCTTTATCTTCTAGTAACATATGTAGAAATAACAGACGCAACAAACCCCCTAAT
The DNA here is from genome assembly GCA_016801125.1 of Novumbra hubbsi. Classification (NCBI taxonomy): domain Eukaryota; kingdom Metazoa; phylum Chordata; class Actinopteri; order Esociformes; family Umbridae; genus Novumbra; species Novumbra hubbsi. Next base: position 49,078 of record JACXGK010000274.1, read on the forward strand.
ACAACCTTCTTCAAATCCACAAACAAATCATTTGTAAAGGCTTGATGTTGTAAAATTGGTGAAGCAATGTTCAGCGGGACACAGTTACAAAAATAACAAAGTGTACTCGAGAAATAAAACCAAAACAGCATTCCCACTGTACATACTATAAATCGCGTAGGGACTCTGGGATTTAGACACTAACCTTGGCATGCCTACAAATTATAGAGGTCAGTTACCCATCTATATCAAGCATCCTATTTCGCAGGCACGAGGATGTGAAACACCGTGCTGTCCGTGAGACACAGCCTTTCTCCTTTGCCACCACGTATTCACCGCAAACGAAAGGAGAATAATGTCCTGGGCTCCACCCCCCCCGTGCCCTACAAAGCCGGTGACTGATGAGGGGGGAGCCCAGCCCCGGAGCAGCGCCGGCCCACAGTGGCCTTCCCTCGGTCCTGAGCAAAGAGCAGGTATTTAATCCTGGCCTGCTCATTTCACGCTCGGCTGGAGAGCCAACGGTTGGTCTCCATAAATCCCAGGGCAGGCATACCACAGGGAAAATTAATGACTTCAATGAAAGTGCCACATATTCCAGTCAAATTCCCATCGGGCGTTTTTTATTGGCCGAGCCTTAATTTGGCCCAATCGGCTTGCTGCATCGGAAATGAATGCACGTGTGTCAGGCCATGGCAGTGTCTGCTGTAGACTCTAAGATTTCTACAAGACCGCTGATGTATCACCCTCTCGTCGCTCTCTGAGGTAGGATGGTGAACCACCAGTCAACTGGAGGGACACGTCAAAACACTAAACTCACACATAAACAAGGGGACTTAAGTTTTGTTTGGGGAAAAAAACACAGCACTTCATGACAATATGAGTTATCCCAGCTGAAAGCATTTTTTTCATTTCCTGGATTATTAAACCTTCCAGGAGGCTTTGTTAAGACCCACAGCCATACTAGCCACTGTTATCAGCCTGCAGGGTGACAGACTTGAAGAGGCAACAGATCTAGAATATACTGTGTGAGAATGCTGCTGATACTTCCTAGACAAATAGCACAGCTGCACAGAAGAGAAAATACACTGTGGAATCACAAGGCAAATGCCAAAGTGAAAAAATATTACTTTGATATCGAGGGCTGGCATAGGTGTAAGGGTGTCGCTAAGATTTGTCACTTCCTGTGTAACTTCCTGTTATGTCAAAAGGTGTTTATTTTAGTTGATTAGTACCATTCTGGGGAAGTGGGCAGCTACTCGTGAGCCTATAAATATGCTACCCCTAAATATTGCGCCTATTCATACTGTTCATGTGAACAAACTCCTTAATAATACCCATTTTAGACCAAGACAAAAGCTGCAAATGCTAGGAATTTTGGCAACTTTTTTTCCCCAAAAAGTTACCCAAAAAGACTAGCCTTTAACGTATAGATGATGTGATTGGTTGACTCAATGGACAAAGCTTGCATACCAAACAAGTTGCATGCTCCGAGAGGAAGTCTGACCAGGAGTAGCTCTTGACCTTGCCCTAAACCCAACCTCAAACCTCAACTCTTTCCTTCTAAACACAAACTTCAACCTAGGTTCTTTACAAAGTTGCGACGTAAGCTCTGCCTACATTATTGAGTCAACCAGTCACATAATTTCTGCATTCAGGGTAGAGCTGCCCAATAACTAGATTCATGGCAAAAAAAGAAGGCTAGTCTGGCATTTAAGAGGGGTCAGGCATCCAGGGGCCTGTGCAGAAAATGAACCACATGATAGATGGCTGTGGTAGGCTCATTGTGGTGTTGTTATGGCTCCAAGAGCTTGTGCATTTGTGTACAACCACGCAGCTGTACAAATCCCCATGGGAGTCCAGAACAGAATGACCCTCACTGCATGTCACCAAAAATATGTGTGGTTGTGAAAATTAACCCTAAATTACCCAATTAACAATAAACAAACATGTCCTCAACAAGCTTTCCCTCTTCCTTGCAGTGAGAACATAGGTGCGTTTGGTGGGAGAGGATGTGTTCGGTTCTGCTCAAGTCTACCACCAAAAAGGTTCTGAAAATGGCTGTTGATAATACAGTTATCACGTCAAGACCGCGTCAAACCGAGACATGTAACAGTTGTTAAACTCAGTCCCTACTGCCAGCAAATATTAAAATCCATGTAAAAAAGTAATTGGCCCCTGTATAAACGCCCCCTCAGAACGAGTATATTTCAAACATACATACAGACCATTTGCACCAATCCAGAGGCTCCACAGCGTCAGAATACAAATCTAAATAAACGTCACCCACAGCTGCACTCTCTCACCATAGCAGACAACAGCTTTTCTTTTCTTTTTTTTTTCTTAACTCCGAGGCTCTCTTTCCTATATCAAATTTCATACACAAGCACTTACATTTTCAGAGCGTTGTGGTTTTCACGGGCTGCAGATTAGGCAACGAGCCGGTCGCAGGTGCAGACCGTGTGAGGACCACTCAGAGGCTTGTATTCCCTCTGTGATATCTGTGTAAAAGTGCTGACATCCTGACGCCGTCTCCAAATGCTTGTGGGCCATGAGCTCATCACCCCCAGTCTCTGTGACCACACTGTTTTACCGCAGTGCTTCTCGGAAGGCGGCGGGCCTTTTATTCTAGGGGCCCATCGGCGACCAGTGTTTCGATGATCGGAATGGAAAGAAATTACAGTTCTGTATAACAAAATAAGATATGTATGATAATGTTTTTTGGGGGTTTTTTTTATATAAAAATGTTGTTTGAACAAGCCGATCTGTTGATAAGAACTCCACGTGCTAGCCGACGATACCCTGACGCTGTAATGAACCGGGATCCTCAGACCTATCGTCAGATCTTACGCTGGTGCCGTGGGCCCTGGGTTACACCTGCTGCAGGACAATGATTGTGTAGGCACTTCCTGGATGACAAAGGCAGTTAAATCAATCTCAATAGTAATGGTCAGTTCAGGATTCATTCTTTTCTGAACTTAGTTGAAATTGAGCCCAGTCTAGTTGCTAAAGCGGGAATGTCAGGAATAGCAACAAAAGTGAAACCTTTCAACTTCCCAAAAATTCAAGATGTCTAATATGGCATGGTATGGGACAACAAAAATAGCCTAGACAAACTCCAGTAAAAAATTGTCAATGCAAATCAAGGGTACAGCCACTGCTTCATGCCAGCACAATAAGCAAATGTGCCCTTTAAACAGACTAGGCTAAATGCAGGGCTAACCATTCCACCACCATATGCCGTTTTTTTGTAGGCATGATGTGGAATTAGAATGGTGAGTTGTAAATGCAAACATTCAATAAAACATTCGGCTGAAAATATAATTATTTCTACAGGAGAGCTGAAAGCCTTCACAAAAAATAATAATATTCAAGGCTAAAAGTCATCCTCTATCCTGCTCCACAAATTAAAGACTACAGTCCAATGACACCACCATCGAAGCATGCAATCCAACTCTGCCTGGAAAACAAGATCCAATTTGACAAAGCTGTGGTCGTGCCTGCTGATCCTCCCTCCTTGTTATTTGGTGATAACCACTCCACTTGTCAGCCAATTAAGTGTTCTTGCGTATCGCACATCCACTGTGTGAGACTACAAGCAAATCCGTGGGGCCATCTGATACAACTGATACGTGGGGTCAACTCATACGTGGGGCCAGCTGATACGTGGGGCCAGCTGATACGTGGGGCCAGCTGATACGTGGGGTCAACTGATACGTGGGGCCAGCAGAAAATATGTGGGGCCAGCAGAAAATATGTGGGGCCAGCAGAAAATATGTGGGGCCAGCTGAAAATATGTGGGGCCAGGAAATATATGGCGTCCAAAAATTCATGGGGTTGGCTAATACGTGGGGTCAGGAAATACGTGAGGTCAGCTCAGCAACATAAAATGTGTAAGCACTTCCATCTGCCTTGTCCCTGGATAATCAGGATTCAGACAGACAGACAGGGAAATGGCAGAAAGGCAGACAGATAAACAGACCGGCACACATACAAATGGACAGGCTGGCAGATAGATATACAGGCAGGCAGACAGGCAGATAGATAGGCAGGCAGGCAGACAGGCAGATAGATAGATTGATAGACAGGCAGATAGATAAACAGGCAGATAGGCAGGCAAGCAGATAGATAAACAGGCATGACTAGAGTAGCTCCTGGACAATCATGAGTGGTTGACCTGGAAGAGATTCATTCAACTGCTATTGTTTGTGGACATAATTGAATAGCATGCCATAAAAACACAGGTGATGAGGCGGTAAAACCCTTCACAGCTCCAGTTCACTGGGTACAGTACCCTACAGTAAATGAAGCTCTAGCATGCAACAGAGTGAGTGCATGAGAAAGAAGACAAATACAAGAAAACCTGCTACATTTCTGTACTATCCATTTAGACTGCGGATTGAAAGCATGAACTATCGATCGTCAGGTATTGTGTTGAGGTTTCCTCCACAGGTGTGGAACTACTCAATGCCTTCTAAAAGTAAGGGAGGTGAGCAGTAGCAGTTGAAATAGCTTGGTAAAACGATCTGAACAACAGGGTGAATAGTTCCAGAACTTATAGCAAACCACACAGCTTTGAGAACCGAGTGATCAATGACAGTCAGCAGATGAGCGGGTTAAAGGGTGACTTTGTTTCTATGCCAGGAGTCAAACGTATTACCTGGAGGACCTGGCGTCTGAGTCTCTGATTCATACAGTGACAACCAGCAGAGGGGACTGCTTAAACAATCAGTAACCTTAAATCATGAGTCAAGTACAAGGGAGGAGAAACACAGCAGATCATTGGCCCTATGTAGAGTGGCAACAGCGTTCCAGCCTATACCATGTGCAAGGACCAGATCACAGTGTCCTACCATATACACGGGCGACGTGAGCTCCTGCTATATAGTGAACTAGCGACTTGCTAAGATGTTGGGGGTGGTGATGGTGGACTGTGGCTCTGAGGGTTTAATCCCGGGGCCAAATTTCGGTTTCACTCGAGTTCTAAGACATGTAAGATATGGCAAAATGTACTTATTGAAACATCACACGTGTTAATGTACAGAAGGCTTTCCACATACAAGAGGCTATTTATTTTTCCGGAATACAGATCCTTAAGTTTCCGCACACATGTATAGATTGTATACAAAGACAGAAGAAATCGTAAAATGCAAAAAAACAGACGGAATAAAATTTTCTTTTCACTAACAAACAATGGCTGGGTTTCGCCCAGTGGCAGAGCTTCCACGTTCCATCATGTGTTGTCTACAAAATGATGCATACTGGCAGAGATGCCAGGGGGTTTGTTTAATCTTTTTTAGCAACTCGAGCCATGATAAGGCCACATAACTATTAAGTCTACATCCCAATTTATCAACACGGTTGGTTATGAGAGCAAACATATTTCATGAGATGCAATGTGTGTGTGGGCCATGCCCTGCTAAACAACCATTCGACGCAGTAACAACTGACAGAGAAGTTGCAGCTTACAATTTAAAACAAGGTTTTTTAATGGCTGCTTTTACAGAAATACTGCACAAGGCAGAGGCACATGGGTGAAGATATGTAAAGGGTTAGGTTTGGCCACAGAGGGATAGTTCAGGGAAGTTCAGGGAAGTAAAGGACATGAGAAGTGACTAAGTGTACAGAGAATAAAAATCGGCATAAACTGATCCACACAACAGCAGAAGCTTCCATATCAGCGAAATGCATCAGACCTAAAGGAACTGAATTTTCACACTCAATGACCTGCCTCTACTATTTTTCAATCTAGGAGGGGCCCCTCCGGTCTCCTTATTGTCCCCACCCCATACAGCCTGTGCTCCAGGGTGACACAATTCACAGGCTACTTCGTTTTGATCCGGATGGCAAGTGGAGCCAACAGAAAGGGACTCTTGAGTTGCATTCAGTTTTTATTTATTTTTTTACATTTCAGAACGTTCAGATGTGATGTGTGTGTATGTGATTCATACAGAAAAGCCGGTCATGGCGTGCAGAATTCGTGATTACTTCTTCTCTATTGATGTTTTTTCAACTGACTGTGGCCCATGTCTGTATATTGCCCGTGTAATGTGCCACGGAAGAACCAAGAAGGCCCCTGTCTGGATCAAAAGTATGGGCCGTGTCCAGGTTTTGACAATATTCGCACAAAAAAATCTTCCTATACATACGAAAGTCAACAAAAAACTGGACCTGTGTCACAGCCTACTTTAAATGTTAGGCTATGTCTTCATTCTGTGGCTGCTGTTACATGTTTGAAGGTTGCATTTTATTTGGAGATTCGGTTGATTTTCTTACAGGAGAGACATTCTTGTTGGAAATGTTTGTTGAATAAGTGAGATTGATTTGATAAATCATAATAATAATAATACACATTTAAATAGCCATACTACACCGCTACATTTGAGAAGTTCGATCTTTACATTTCAGAAACAATCATAAGTTACTGAATCGCTGTCGGGAATTCACATTATTAATTTGGTTGACAGATAGACAGCTACATAGAGGTCAATTAAAAATACGAAAGTCATGATTTCAATTAGGCTGCTGTAAAACATCCCAATTCCTTAAGCAAGTGATGACAGGCGCGCGCACTTCTACCGTAGAACATTAAAAACCACGGCGAAACACTTACATTTAGGTCCGTTCGGTCTCCATTTCCATAACACGATATTGTCCATACTGGAGCTGATTCGTTGAGTAAACTGTGTAATCCTCAATCCTTTTTCAAGATAATCGGGCGCTGTACCGAGTCCATAGAAATGACAATCTTTCGCTCTCCTTCCTAAAGCCCATGTGGATTGCACCACTGTTGCCAGAAGTGCACTAGTGATATAGACGTCCGCACTCTGCACACTGTAACCTATCTGGCAGAACGCTTCATGTCGCAAACAACTGTTTATCATCCAAAATCATAAAAAGAACACTCTTAAAAGATGCTATTTCAAGTTCGGTGGCAGACCAACGACACGAATAGAGGGAGAGTGTGCGTGCGCCCGTATGTGAGCGTGCGGGGTGTTTGTCTACGTGAGTGTGTGTAAATGAGAGAGAGAAAGACAAAGAGAGAAAGTGATTAAATTGCTGCCATGGACGAGTCATACATGATTATAAAGTAATGGTAAACATGGGGAAAAATGTGAAATGAAACCTGTTGAAATAATGCCCCTTCTTTCCGTACATCACACTGACCAACATCCTAGCAACAATGTCATTACAGTCCATTAAAAGAGACATCTCCCTTATTTTACGGTGCATAGTTCTATTTCAGGGAAACTCGTGTTACACCAGATGAACTCAAGAGATAGTCTACAGTGGGCCTGGTGGAAAGATATGGACGAGTAGCTTGTATGATTAACATTTTGTTTCTTTTATATCTTGAAAAACACTAAAGGGGTGCAGAAGCGCATACTCAAATATTTAGGCGTAGTATTTACCGGACGTCTGAAAATCATTATTTATATAAAATGTTTTGGGATTAACGTGGCATTGTAAATTGTATAGAAATCAATTAACACAGTTTAAACTTTTGTATGACCTCAATGTTGTGGATAAATTCATCAACCTGGCAACATGTGCGGTTGCCGAAACTTTGTGTTGCCTGCTACGTACTAGTCGTCCGACGACGTCACGGAGATGATGCATGCGCAGAGGGGGCAGAAGGCAGGTTGTTATTCTAAATAGTGAAGTTATATGTGATAGGCAGTCGTAGGGGGAACTGTATATGTCTGTAGTTTGTAGTTTAATATTGGAATGTTTTCGTTTACTTCAGTAGGGAGATACTTTAAATAAACTGTTACTCTCACACTTTTGCAATGGGGTGGGAGAGATGGAGAGATAGAGCACGAGGTATCTACCCGCCCACCGTGACCTGCTACTGTGACAAATAGAACGCATCCAATGCACGTGCACACGGAACTGATCAAACGTCCAGATAGCTAGGGCGAATTATCTTGTAGAACATTTCAGTCTACAAGAGAGCTACATACTAACAACTTAATCACCCCAAATCATAACTATTCTTAAAGGGATATTTCAGTTTTTCTTTCTTTTTTTCTTCTAGTTCTAGTATCATACAGATATTTATTTTGGCCAGGGTTCCATTTCCTAGTTATTTGGCTGTCTAAATTGCCATACTAATTGTAGTTAATAGACACACAAAAAAACGTGCAATGTGGTCCAAACGGCCCCACAACTTACTCTACAGCCAACTCATGTCATTGTTGGCTTTACAAAATACTTGTGTATTTCCAATAGTACATTCATGTGTACATCTCAAACTGCATAACTGAAACTGTCCCAACACAACGGCAAAACAGGCAGTACAGTGAAGAACTGTACGCTGTACGCTTTATACTAATAGTAATGGAAATTTCAAAGTGTTTCTATAATAATGTGTGCACATCCCACAAAGATATGGCCTGTGACGTTATCTTCATCAATAGTTTTTAAGAATTCCTGAGATTAGACCACAAAAACAAAAAACAACAGTTAAAACCTGATTTACTCAACTCTGCAGAGACAAAGGGAATTCACAATCCTCAATTTTGTTTATTATATCTCCTGTAATATATCACAGTGTGCTGTGATAAACTGCATCCAGTGGTTTAGGTGTATCACCAGATGCATACAAATAAATAATGTCATTGTAGTCTACTGAATGTTCTGAGTAGATAACGTTTTTGCAGATGACAGCTTCACATCTATCTATCTACACCCACACATTTACTAGCATGGACAGAATCACTGTCAACACCATTCAAATCTGAGCCATTGTTATGTGCCTGGTAAACATATACTTACAAATTGTTTGAGGTCAGCAAAAAGGCAGAATAAAGGACCAATTAAAAATAAGACAGCCTTTTCAAAAGGGGCAACGGAATTTGCAACAGAATCTTCAGCATGGGGAGGTGACATTTACTCACAAACAACAATATAATGTCTTGCATGTATTAAAAAAGTATAGAGCCCTAAAGGGCTGTTTGTCAGGTACTTTTCAAACCAATTACAATGTGCCAGATTCATGCCCATTCCAAACAGCCTATGCATTAGTAATGAAGGGTCCACTGTATTGAATGCCTTCGAAAAGCCAATGGAGAGGACAAGCACAGTTCCTATTGATACAGTTAAATGTGCTGTTTATAATTAAAAACAACAACACAGTAGACATAGTGCTATAATCTGCTCTAAACTAGATTGCTAATGACATAAAATGCATTTTGTAGCAAGAAAAGATCCAAGCTGAGTGCTTATTAAAGATACCAAACGCTCCGTTAGGCAACTAACAGTTTCAACGATTGGATGATAAAGATTCACCTTGGACATGTCGTCTCCTTTGTGAAGATATAGAATGTGGGTAGCCTTTCAGACCCTTGGAAAGCACTCAAGATAATCCTCAGGTTCAAATGTCAGCACATCAGCCCCTCTGGATTGTTTTAAATCTGTCTCAAGTAAGTAATCTAGGCTGTAATAGTCCTTCAGTCGGTTCTGTAAGGCCAAAAGCCAAATTAATCTCAGAATTGGATCAGTTCTCATGATATTTTGCAAGATGCGTTCTTCCAGCATAATTTCAAAGCATTGCCTATTTTATATGAGCAACCCCCGGCGAGTCACCCAGCATGATCCGGCCATGTGTCAACTCTGTGATGAAAGGAAGAGATTGTCTTCAAAAAAAATAAAACTCAGTTGACATAATTGTACACACCACTTTGCCAAGTCATCCATGATATTAAAAGAGGTTGCCAAATATAACTTACCTACACGTATGCAGCAATGTAATGTAGCTGACAGACTTTAGATTTCCTTGTTTGATCAGATTCTAGACTGCTAGATGCATTAATCTTTTCACAATATATTATATTCTCAATTTATATAAGCTCCTCCTGCCGTGTCAACCAGCAGGTACTGGACATACATCAACTGTGTTACAGGAGGACATTGAGTCCATGATAAAAATACACATTCAGTTTACACACAATAGAATAGTGTAGCCGACAAATACTACTTGACTCATAGCCAAGTTTCATCATGGCAGGATTTCAACACCACAGCATTCTTTACCAAGAGAATCCCAGCTGCAGCACCTCCATAATGTCTACACCACCTTGCTCTTTTGTCGCATTTTGATGAGTCAGCGCTTTCAAAGCATGTATTAGAATTGATACTCATCTTTCTACTATTCTTCAAACTTTTAAATTACTTTTAAAGTGTGTTTAGCAATTATATGTCTCCCCCCCCCCCCGTGTACTTGAGGAGACCAAGTTAAAACTAGTACCAAAGTTGAACATTCAGCAAAACAAGCCGAAAGCACATAGCCAAAGCAGCAGTGGATTAAAAAATGTCACTCAGAAGACCTGGCAGAGCCCCAATCTAAACTTACTGGAAAATGTGCCGCACTTGAGCGTTCAATGCTCAATCGATAGTAGTAAGCTAAAGAAGAATGGTCAAATGTTGCAAAATCTATATGTGCTAAGTGAGCTTTCACAACGGAGTCACAGCTGAATTAACTGGCAGAGGTTCTTCCACTTAATATAAACTATAGACATACCCAATAATTATATTTAAAAAAAAAAAAATTATCTATCATTTCAGCTCACTATACAAAATATGGTGGAGTACGGTGTGATTAGTGGGGGAAGAAATCCTAACTTAATTGTATGAACCTCTGAGACAAAATTTGGAAAAATTTCAAGGCGGACAATATTTCCTATAGGCATCGTATGTTGTTTCCCCTTAATATGTTGAATTCAGGTCATTTCTGTAAACCTTTAAAATTGTACTTGCTACTGTAACAGGGAGTGGATCAAACATAAGCTGGTACTGTCTACCTTCAAAGCAATGACATTTACGTAATGCACCTGTTGGTGTGCCGTAGAGCAAGAAACTACATTCCATTTCAGAAGTCCACCTGTGCATATAGAGCCCCTGTAGTTCCAATGAATAGATTGTTGGTCGTACATTCTAAGCCATGTCTGTGCCTTGGCCTTGGGCCACACATGTCTCACTGGATTTGGGCTTGTTTTAAGAGTGTCTTGTTTTATTAATTTGATGTTCCATTTTCCATAACACACTCACATTGTAAACAAATTGTTGGACAGCGCGCAGCTGCAACCACACTGATTCAGGTCAGCCAGCCGCGTTCAAGCATCTGGAATCATAAACAACAAAGAGCGCATGTTTAAATGAAGCACTCGTGTCTTGTGCAGAGATGTAACTGAATATAATGACCATGAATTCATTAAGTACAGGCATGTGAAAAATAAAGTACACCCTCTAAAACTCACAGTAGAAAACTCACAGTAGAATAAACCACAAGCGAATGACCAACGTAAAAAAGGAATCACAGTGTATCTCATTGGCATATCTAGCGCTGGGGAGCTGTTTCATGCCAGCCAATGTTAACACTGCACACAAGAAACTATATGCATTATCCCAATCTTGTGTTGGAAAGTGCTACCTGAAATTGTCTTTACAGGGTGTGAGCGTATGTCATTGTGGCCAGGTGTTTTAATTCGGGCCATGCCATCCAAACAGTGTCCGTCGACAGGTTGTTGCAAGTCTATACTGTAACCCTAATGTCAAATGTCACAAAACCGGACATTACAAATTACAAACATGGGTTTACTACCATGGTACGTTAACACACTACAGTGAGCTATGCTTCATCCTGGATTTGGGATAAACCGGCAGGGCATTCATTCCTGATCGCACTCTAATGACTTTTGAGTGCCTGCATTCTTATTAATGTGGTCAAATTGCTTTTTGGAAAGCGTTGGTTGGACTTGTATCCTGGATAAGTGAGCAGTGTATTGTGAAGCAACGCTAATAGGTGGGTCATATTTAGGAAGACATACGTCTAAATGTTCACGTCTAACTTCACAACTAGAAATAGGATAATACAAACTGGGCGGAGGGGTGAGTTGGATGGACAATGATGAAAAGAAACGTGGTTAACAGACTCCGTATGGGACAGATGTGTCAGAGTCAAATAGATGTCTAATGTCCTTTTAGGTCCTGTGGGAGACTAGAGTCAAACCCCTCCACTCGCCGTTGTTTGGTTTGGACAATCTGCTTATTTTCTGTCCCAAATTGCCTTCTCTAATGGATAAACATCCAGCTGAAGTTAGTCCCACTTTCCTGTTAAACATTCTTTGTTTTTTTTCAGAGGATTCATTCGATTATGATTCTATTCATACAGAAATAACAATTATTTACGCTGCATTTAGAAAGACATCAGAAGTATTCTGGTCTGGAATGTTCCATTATACAACCTTGTCAATAGATCCTCAGAATTGGCAAACTGAATTGCTCCTGGACATCCGATATGCACCACATTTAGGTCAGACGGGACACACAACCCCCTGTGGTCTTCCTCAGGTCTATAAATGTTAACCTATTTATTATTCATTAGACAGGCACCTTGCAGACACAATTAAAAATAAACTTCCAAGGCAACGTTCCTGATGCATATTCGGACACAAACGCAAAACATTGGAATTTGTGTTATTACATCCTTATTTATTGACTAAACCAGTAACTAATTGGGTTTACTAGAGACTGTTTAGCACTGGAGCAAAACATAGATACATATGTTTTGGTAATGAGTATTTCTGAGAACATAGTCGGAGCAGCAGAGGAAAACCAACTCGTATTTATTTTGCGGATTCCCAACCCAGATGTTAGGCTGTCAGTTCTCTCACACAGGATTCCATTTCATAACTGTGTATAATGAAGCAGATAAAAATCTTAAACTTATATAAACATGATACTACAAGTTACATGGATTAATAAAGTCATACAGAAGGAGATTTTTCAGCCAGGGCAGTTATCAAAATCCATATTAGGTATGTAAAAAAAACTCAGTGAGTTGAAGATACTGTATGATGAACTTGAAGAACTACTTTATGCTAACCAATTGTTATTAATCGCTAAATCACTCATACTCCATTTAAACCACTTTTTTGTAATCAACCGTAAGACTTTAGCAGGGAAAGGGCTGCGGGAAAATACAGAGTTTCTGTGACTCGGTCAGTTCCAATTTGTCCCTGGGGTGAAAACATGAAAAAGCAACTTGACTAGCAGCTGCTTGGCACGACTGTGGAGTCCCGTCCCCCCAAATGCACTTCAGAAACGAGTGAAAATGTAACTTTTCATGGGACCGTGAAGGCAGCAGCTGGAGAAGCCTTCAAGGAGGCCTGGAAACAGACAGATTAGTGTTCCCACACACCGGGTCTCTGACAGTCACTGCAGCATCTAGCTAGTCGTAGCCCAGCAACCAATTAACCAAGATATGCACTTCCTCTCTGAAGATTAAAATCCACTAAACCTGCTGCTTTGGTTTGCTAGTTCTGTTTTACATAATACAGCAGTTTTAAAGATGTGGACACTCAAGGCAGTAAACAGTTTGGGTAGCATACCGTAAAACAGGAATATCGATGAGGGCCCTCATTCCAAATAGCGGAGGTGTTTTGGGCATAACTCCGCAAAACAAACGCGCTCAACAGGGTTTTCCTCGGACTATGAGCCTTTCGTGAGCTTTAGCAGTGCCATTACACTTGTTACTTTGATGAACAGTGGTGAAGGACATGTTTGTTGTTCACAAAAAAACAGACACCCATACAGGATTCCACCACAGTGGACAGAAATGTAATCCCGATTAAAATGAAATTAATGCTGCCATGCAGTATAGTGACCTTCTCCCTCCTTGCTAATCAGACACATGTTGACTGTCAACATTCACCACTACACGCATGACCCATAATAACAACAGGTTAGACTTCGACCCGTCCAAAAAAAAAAACTTCATTTGTTATGGCCGCAAGCACGTTTATTGTCATAAGGGAACCGTGGCAACACAGAAGACCAGAGTTGTAAACATTTGCATACCGTCTTTGCATGAGCATATATCCCTAGGTGAGCATTGTAAGCCATATAGTTTCAAAGAGGAAGTCACATAAGTACATAGTTGTTTTTTGTACTGTACTGAAGCAGGTCCAGCTGTGTTTTTCTGTGGATACCATTTAGCCAAGTGCTACCTTTTATTACATCATTATCAACATCAGAGTGTTCGAAGACAATTTGGTTAGAAACTTTATTAACAAAACAAAAAGGCAAAGCACAGCCTACAGCTCAATTCTAAATATACGTCAGGTGCTAGGGACCAAACCACCACAAATATTAAAATACTACAGCCACGGTGATAAACCGCATAATATAACTCTATAGACCTCTGCAACATAAAAAGGAGCTATAACTCTGTTTAAATAGCCTTAAATAGTCTCAGCATGCTAATTCTGAAGTAATCGCTCCACCTAGCGGCACATCAGGACAGTAACAAGACACCAAGACAGACAATGATGCAGAGCGAAGGCCTTTAGGAGGTTGGTGTTTTCATAGGCACAGCAGTGCTGCCCTCTGGTGGGCAGGAGGCAATAGGCGGAGTCGGATTCAGCTGGGTTGCTTAGGCGACCACCCACTGGAGGATGCTGGTGTCCTTCCCTCCGGTGGAGATCAGGTGACTGTCGTCATGGAGAAAGGCAACGTTGGTCACGTGACTGCTATGGCCACCGTAGACGTGGCTCGGTGCCTGGCGGGAGGAAGGGGACAGAACGCAGACATCAACACACGGCTACGTGAACAGGCAAGAAACTACACAGCTCCCCGGGTCGACCCTCCCTCCCGGACCGATGAAAGCGGGTAAGTAGAATGAGGACAAGCATACCCGTGGCAGAGAGCAGGGGCTGGAGAACAGGTGCACCTTGCCAAAGTCATCAGCAGAGGCCAGCAGGGAGGCGTTATGTGACCTACACACGGCATTGATGTCTGTGCCGTCAGCGCCGTCGGGCCAAACGCCTAGAGACAGAACCAAATCAACGTGACAACTACTCTTCATGGGACTGCCGGCCCATTCGCGTCACAACCCAAGCAGGAAGCGCTGACTCACCAAAAACGCTGAAGCCCAGAACACAAGTGGTGGTTGCCCACTCCATATTACGGACTACATCCATGCTTGTCACATGTTTGCAGCTGGAAGCTTCCCCTTTAAAACGCAACCAGAAGAAAACACTGATGTGCTATAACAGTAACACATCATGACAGTTACAAAGCAAATCAGTTTGAACGAAAGAGACTCACAGAACAGGATTTCGTAGTCCCCTGAGTTAGTGACAATGTACTGGCTGTTGACCGACCAGTCCAAATGGGTGACGAAACTGGAATGGCCCTTTATGAGAAGCAAACAGGAAAATCAAACTGCTGTTCGTGTGTGTAACAGTTCGGAAGACATTTCTCAACAACTGGATTGGCGTTACTACTTACGGTACATTTGCCAACACGGCTGTACTTCTTGCCGTTCTCCGTCACCGCATACACGTAAACAAAGTTGTCATGGGAACCTATGGCAAGGAAGTTGCCATCTAGGAGCAGAAAGGTTTAACAATGAGAGTGTACAGCCGGGCGGATGGCAAAACTATACTACCTTAAGGTTCTAAAAAGACAAGCAGTCTTTTGAGAGACCGTCTGCAGAAAATCTCTATAAGACAATAAATCAGATGCTGCAGGCGAGACAACAAATTGTTGTCTTGATCAGTACCTGGAGAGTACTTGATATTAGAGATGATCTCGTTGCCATCCGTGTGCATGGAGACCAGGTCCCGGGTGTCAGTGTCCAGCACCAACCACCTGCCGACACACGGACGGGATGATAAACACACAAGTCAAATTCCATATGGGAGGACTTCATCCCTTCCCAACAAAATGGAAGACAAGTTACATGGGTGTCATCCAATAAGATACAACCAACATCTGAGGATGTTCAGTACCTTCCGGTCATGGTCCCGACCGCCAGCACAGACCCACCAGGATGGAAACCTGCGGAGCGCCCCCCTTCCTGGGGATGCAGGGAAACCAAAAGATTAACAAGGACGCAACACACCACTCTGGTTTGAGGTTTAATTCACTGGACCAGCATTGCGTTTCGTTCATTGAAAAAGAGTTGAAATTCAAATGGACTTGGCATTTCAGTTTGAGTGGCAGGAAGTAGAACAGAAACAAATGCTATTCAAAAGGATACATGAAATAGGAAAGTTTTGTTTTTCCTTGACGAATCATTATTAGTATATTTTTGTACATTTGATCTACTGCAGGATGTTTGTTGTCACACCAAACCCTTTTAAACTAAAACAAGGGGGCAGATTCATATATTTTAATAATAACATTTTGTTCAGTTAACATAACAGGACTGACCTTAACATGTGATCAGAAAGAACATTAAATAATCATATTCAGCATTTACTTTGTATTAGACTCAAACAACACGGGGCCAAACAACACAGGAAACCTTCTGGGATTAAGAGAGTTGACTGATGCATGTCAATGTATCACGTCTTCAAGCTTGTGTTTAAAAAAGTAATGGAGCAGAAAATGGAGCACCTCGATGGTCTTGCTCCAGAGAGGCTGGTGGGAGTTGGTGTCCCATAGGTGAACCTGCTTGTCCTGGCCACAGGTCACAAACTGCTCCATGGAGGGATGGACGTCAAGGCCCCACAGCTCATCGGTGTGTCCCTAAGAAATTAAGGGGATAAAAGAGGATGTGGCAAGGACAGAACAAGAAAAGGGGAAACAGGAAGACAGACCCTGTAAGAAAGCTTCTAGAAAATAGGGAAATGGAGCTTTCAAGTAGGATTTTTTTTTTGACTAGCCTTGAACCAGGGTATCCCGCAATTGCAAACCTCCTAAATATGAATATCTTCCCAGAGACTAAAAGACGCCCTGAGATCGTAAAGACCTGCCGGATCCTCAGCTCTAAAGTCACAGGATAAAAAAAAAAAAGCTCAAGTGTATCTCTCAACACATGAACTAAAAGAGTAATGACGTCCAAGCTGTCTACATGACCCAACACAAACTCATCAACTGAAGGAGTTACTTCCTGTTCGTGGCCCTCCAACGTTAAACAAAATAAAAGGCCCCTTATCCAATGAGCGTGTGTCCCAAGTGTACAAAAAAAATAAATAATAATATAGCGACTAACAAGTAACTTCTGCCCTTGTCGAATCTCCCAGTCTTCTCCGACATGTTTGAAATACCAGCAACTTACACCTCCCTGAAGGCAAAACATTTACGACAAGCTCCGGTTTTAAAAAGTCATTGCACAGAGACGGCTCCAGCCATCACTGGACAAAACCCACCTGGCAGGTGTCCAATTTAGAAGCTACTTCTCATTCTACTCATATGCGCGTGAACAGAAAAGTAGTAACATACTGAAATTATAAACAAGTTAGAAATTCCTAGTCAGGGACAACTTAGTGGCGGATAGGGAACTGTATGTACCTGCACTAAGGGGTTGAGTGTTTCAGGGAATGAGCCTTTGATGATGGCGTTCTTGGTGGTCCCGACAAACAGCTCGCCCTGCTTCCCCTCGGTCACAACTCTCACTGGCCCGAATGCCTCCGGTACCTGAGGGACGACACATGAAAGAAATGAGCAGCAGGTCCGTCAATTGACCACCTATTCCGGAGGAACCCGACCACGCCCCCCATCGACCCCCCGACTGATGTCTACTCAGTGTGCTTGCTCTGGAATAGATCAGCCCAGGATCCCTGCGGAAAGGGTGGAAAACCTCTGACCTAGAACTACAGAGCAAACAAAATCCTCATCTCTGCAACGATCGCCTGCTAAGAAAGAAGTCGATAGTTTGTATTTAGCTACAAATACAGGAAGCGTGTCCATATCTATAAAGGCTTTTCAATCACCTCCATCTCGCTCTGTTTGCGATACTCATGGTCCCAGAGCACCAGCCGGCGATCCTTCCCCCCGCCTGACACCAGAGTTCCATCCTTCAGCACACAGAGGGAGAATATCCCGCCCTCGTGGGCGCCTGCCACTACGCGACTGATCCGGCTTCCTCCTGTCAATCACAGAACAGGTTTTGTGTGTACAGTCAAATACCTGTACATTCCAATCTACTGTATTTGGCAGTTATTCTGATCATCATAAAACATGAGACAATAAAAGTGCAAATGAAATGACATCAGTTACTGAAGTTTTCTACGAAGGCAAATGTCATCACACGGACCTTTGGCCCAGACGTAGATGTTCCCACTGGAGTCTCCAGTAATGGCGTCACCATTCTGAGCAAAGGCCACGCACAGAACATACTTGGGCTTCTCGTTTTTCTGGAACAAAAAGTTGGCAATGAACAATATCAGTAACACTAGAGTTTTACTTTACAAGTCAGGTTACAGGGGTTGGTTTAGTTGCACTAAGAGGTTGTTTGCGGTAATGGAAGAATAGTTGTTACGTTAAAGTTGAATAGCAAAGAACTAGAGGAGCTTATGGTGTCTCCAGCTTAAATAGTTCAGATACTTGGAGGGTATTTAAGACTAATTATGCAAATTCAAGTTGTCATAGTCAAAACCCTCTTACGCATTTTTAGTTGGCATAGCCCAAGCAAGTAAAACAAAGATGGTTGGGTCTCTGCAGCTTGGACGGTTCGAAAGATTGTATTTTTGGGGTTAATATATGCTTATTATGCACACGTATGTTGTTAAAGTAGTTTACACAATTGGGCTCATTCTCTGTAACTGAACAGAAGATCCACGTACCTCAAACAGTCCCTGGCGCTTGGTCAGAGTGGTCCCGTCCATGGTCCAGAAGTTCAGGTGAGACTTCCCACAGGTGACGATCAGATTGGCATCCATGGGGTGGAAGGCAACGCCCAGCACAGAATCGTTGGAGCACTGAGGAGACAAAGCGAGTGAGACCATAATGAATTGCCGCACCACAGACAACCGCATTCATCGTACCGTGTTCCTGCACGGTTTCTCTTCACTCGTAACTTCCGACCGGCAAACTAAGCGATGGCTCGGCCAGCCGCCCTCATGCAGACTGTGGTCTGGGCTTGGTTACCTTCACGTCCGCCAGCTGCTTTTCCTTCTGCCAGTTCCACACAGACAGGATGTGGTCGTTAGCGTCGTCGACGGCACAGAGATGAGCACCACCGTTCTGTCGAAGGAGCGGGGTTAAACAGAGTCTTATGTAATGCACGACATGCAAATAAATGGATAGACTGGTTAATGGAGTATGCTAGCTGAATAATACAATGCTCCACTCAAAGTCGGTTCTGCAAGCAGCGTGTTCCGGAAGGCTTACCGACTTTGAGAAGGCCACACAGGTAACGGCCCGGTCAAACACGCCCATCCCAATGACATGCAGGGTCGTGAGACTGACCGAGTCCCACACGCGCACATGAGGAGGCAACGCCTGAGAGACAGAGATAGTGTTGTGTATTTAGATAACAAACAACGGTCAGGAGGACACAATAGCTCAGGTGTTTTTATAATAAAATAATGAGAGAGAGAAAACAGATTTTATGTGAGAGAAACAGCGCAGTCAGATACTCACTACGGTCTATCACAATGTGATTCCCTTCTAAGAAAAAAACTAAATGTTCTGAATTGTATACCTTGCCATCTTTGGACATTCCAGCAACTTGCCCAGTGGCTATGGTGACCATGTCTGGATGGACGCCAAGGCTGAGATAGAGAGAGAACAGTGTTGGGAGTTAGAAGGCTGAGCAAACATTTTCTACAGCCCTCTGGGGACTCATCTCTGTATGTAGTGTGTGTCATCAGGCAGTGGAAGTTAGCTCATTTATCCCGTTTAAATAATGAGTTAAAAAAAATTAAGTCTGCTGACAACTGCATAATGCACCCTACATGAAAAACATCTGGTAATAAGAGCCCTTGAGGAAGCTTAAGTGTTTTGATAAATCGTAATGGATGCTGTGGTCTTATTCTACATTACCATAGCCATGCTGAAAACGTTTATCTACAATAGAAATGTATGCTGGTAAAGTATTGCCGAGATGGCTATAGCTATAACATACATTCATGACATCAATACAGTGGGAAGAACAAAATTGGACCTAATTTAAAATCAAGATAGTTTTAACAACATGCATGTGTCATTCAAGGGAGTTCGTTTGGGACAATAGGATTAAGAAAATGTAAATTTTGCAGGAAACACGCTTTACTTCCTCATTATGTCATAAACTCGATCTGATTATCAGACTAAACTAGTATGAATGATTTAATGACATTTAGCTAAATAAACTTCAAAATTGTTAATAATCGACTTTTGGCAAGCCAATAAAACGAAGAAAATTCCATGAAAGAAGCTTGCTTGCGACAATCATCTGAAATATGCATGTAGCGGCAGACGCCGAAGCTAGCACACCGACCGGCCTTACCATTTGACGTCGTCGTTGTGGCCCAGGTAGTGTCTCTGCTGTTGTTCCTCCACGTTGTAAAGCACAACAACGGAGGCGTTGAAGTAGACAATCTCCCCAGTGGGGAGCAGGTAGAGGTTGGAGCGGCAGTCTCTGCCCCGGTACCCATAGCTGGATTACCCAGGGTTAAGGACCAGAACTTTAAATATGTCGGGAAAACCACGGCGGTAAACAGGGGAACGCATGTTAGGTGGGAAAAACGTATGAAAAGACAAAACAGATCTTACGATCCAGACGCGATATCCTCACACATACACAAAGGAGTGACGTGTGACGATATTCTTGGATCATGTCAGTAATTCACAGAGGTGTAAAAGGTACAAAGTACAAGTACTCAACGGTTCGGCTGTGGAAGTGTCGCATTACGATCCAAATAACCAGGTAAAGTGAAGTTCAAAACGAACCAGTGATTAATAAAAGTAAAGGGAAGTGTGAATGACCAATTAAGGTCACTGATAAGTTATGAATTCGCTTTACCTAGGCATTTGGCGCTTCCTTAGGAACTTCCCAAAACAGGTGAACACTGCAGAGTACTTTGACGTGTTTACACCTCCGGTAAATCAACACTGAAATGCCCTTTCTCAAAGCTCTAATTATACTCAAAGCATGCGACCGTTATCATGCATTCCCTGGTTCATCGTTAAGCCTGCAGAACGTGGTGTCAGGCAGACAGACGGATACACCCACTGCAGTTTGAGCTTGTGTTCAGGTAGCGCCCCCTTGTGGTCCAGGTTGTAGCCCTCCCTCTGCTTGTCCGGCATGTGCATGGTGACAGGCCGACCCCTTAGGAACATCCTCACGTAGCCGTCCTCTGACAAAGGGGAAAGATGTCGAGGAGATTGTTTATATCAAATCCTCTTCATACACATGCATCATATTACTGCTTAAAAAAGTAAGGGCTCAAAACTAATTCTGTTCTACAGAATCGCTCTTAAGAGGCGGGGCTTGTGGTGAAACACTGACGAGAACTGATCGCAAAAAGCTCGTTGTTTCGAACAGCCTTTTTACGCATTTAGCGTAACAACACTGGGCATTGGAACCACTCAGGGTAGTCCATAATGGGAGAAAAATTACATTATACCAAAACGGTGGTTATTTGTAGCTCATTATTAGTGTCCTTTCCTCTCTGGTCTTCAGCTCAATGGCACTAATCATTTCAGAGTCCTCCGAGTGGACCAGGGCATGTAATTGACTCATGAACATTTTACGAAAAACATGAACCGCCCAACGATACGAGA
The DNA here is from genome assembly GCA_016801125.1 of Novumbra hubbsi. Taxonomy (NCBI): domain Eukaryota; kingdom Metazoa; phylum Chordata; class Actinopteri; order Esociformes; family Umbridae; genus Novumbra; species Novumbra hubbsi. Next base: position 70,552 of record JACXGK010000274.1, read on the forward strand.
CCATAATCTGTTGTTTATTGGACATTTTCATTAATTACGGTACTACGAAGCTGTTGTATACTGGGCCGTTTCAAAATGCTCAGTAGGTGGTACGATTTGTTTGCATATCACCAATATAAAATAGTGTATTGCTTGCTAGTTTTGGTAAAGTGTAAGGAGTAAAGGGTGTCACACACAGGTTTGTTGCTGAGCTTAGACATACGCACCTGCATTGAAAGAACATTCTTTGCTGAAAAGAGAAGAAAAAATAAGAAATGAGCAGAAGTTAGTAGTGTCAATCAACAGGGCTGACAGCGAAGAACTTGGTGTGAGCAGACCGGAAGTTTCTGTGGTTTTGCTGCATTGGACTAAATTATTAATTGACCTCATACTATAATCCTGAACTCTTCCATCTCCAGTGAAAGGTTAGCATTATCCAACTAGTGCAGAAATACCGAAAGCTCTTCAGAGCAAATCAGACATCACAAATGTTTCATACATAAACATTTCATACTGTACATGGAACACAATGACAGACGCAAACCAAGTAGTAGAGAAATAATTGCATTGAGATAATATGCTAAACAAATGAAAGAGGTGGGAAATGTGGAAAGAGCAATAAAGATCAAGAGTGAGCGACAGAAACAGTCAATATCCTAGCACTCTTAAACCCCCCTGCATCAGCTAAACGCTAATGAGTTTCCATCTGTCAAGGCCAATTAATGACTACAAACATCAGGGACTAATGGAGAAATGGGTTTAGAAGTGACATAATTTGCATGAAATAACCACGGTGGCGGTCTTGGTTATTTATTTTCTGAAGGGTTGCTGGATACTAAAATACTGCTACATAATTATTTTAGACAGCTTGTTCAGTGTAAAAAGCGTTTTTTGTGACGTACACAATTTGGATCAAAGCATAGTTTGGATACTACCAATATGTGATAATGAAAGTAAACCTATGATTCCTTCCCGTTTCATACATCCTGCATTCATTTAGGACAGTGTATTATGGCTGGTAGTTGATAGGCTGCGTCAGAGACTGAGCTGTGGGAGGTTTCCTTTTTAAAGTGACCACATAAAAGCCTGTTTGGCTCAATGCCTGTTTGAATCTTTTCAAAACAAGGACAGGCCCTGTTGTGTTCAATATGAGACAGTAAAAGCTTCAAAGCAACTAATGAAAGCAAGGCTTTCTGGGAACTGGCATCTGAACAGATGCATTACAATACACAACAATGCAGTAATACATGTTTTTGTTGGGTTCTTAGTATCTGCTTTGTCTAAAATGTTTTAAAATCTTAATCACTTTTCATAGTTCCAACAGAAAGATGAATGCATGGCACACTAAAGTTTTTCTCATTAATTTAGGAAAAGACATCATTGCATGTTGCAATTGTCCATACTGGCGTTAAACGTAGTGCAGAAGTAAATGACTAAGTGGTTTTGCAGTTCAAGTGTTAGAGCAGGAGGCTCAGTCAAGTCCCTCTGAATTCACAGACAATATGACAGATTTGCAAATTAGTGCAGGTGAGTTAGTGAGCTGCATAACTCCTGCAGCGCAATGGTTTTCAAGTCAGGGAGAAGGAAGCGTCCAACAGGATCTGCTCTCATCCTCAACTAGTATTTGCATGCCTTCAGACCCCAGAATCTAACATTTGCCATTCAAATACACCAAATCAGATTGTTTTCCTCAATCAGGACCATTCATTCCATATGTTATACAGTTGCAAAGGTTTCAATTGATAGTTGTCTTTCATGAACTAATAGTTGCACTTGACCAAAATTCACACCATTATACGGTTTTGTGGTTGTCCTACTTGGCAATCTTAAGATGAACACACCAAATTCAAGTCCCTCTGGATAGGACCATTCAAATAACAAAAAACGCAAGCAGTCCTGCACAGAGGAAATAGCAATACAACCAGTTGTTCATGTATTCATTGGAATATTTTGTATATTTTCTTAATTGTCTCATCACTATATTGTGTTCAATTCTATGCGTGACGGTAATATACTGAAACATTGCAACAACACGGGTGGAATGTTAAGTAAAGCCATTCCTGGAATACGCACATCAACTCCAAGTCTGTTAACACACACGCCCATAATGTAATTAAAGATCTGCTTAAAACTGGATGGGAAGAGCCCCTGAGCAACCATTTGAAAACGTTGATGTCCTGATAGAGACAATGAAATGGTCTGTCATTAACGCTTTACCATGGGCTGCAACTTTTTCAAAATCTATTCAAAAACAACACATCAAAATGTCTGGATCATTAACTGACCAGATAAGACAAAAACAATTAGCGCCTCCTGTTGGTAGAGAACTATCCAATTGCCCAAAATGGCTGGTTAAACAATTCATTTCTAACAGTAAAATGTTTACATCTAAAGCATACATTTACCTGGTGGATTTCTTCATTTTTAGCTTTTCCTTTAGACAACAGTTCGGTGTCGGCAACACGGTTTACACACAACCAAACCTTGTCTACAACTAACAGTCTTCCGTGTTGAGCCAGTTAAGTTCAGCTGTGCCGTGAGAATGGGCACTTTTTCCACCAATCAGGAGGCACTTCCTGACTACTGGACCGCCCCACCGCTCAGTAACCACATGTTTGTTACCTAAGCTCCTGTAATTTGACTCCCTCAGCAGTGAGCTCATTGAGCAAAGAGGGAGTAGTTTGACCGCCTGTATCCATCTGTTTTTCAAAGTAATAGCGCTAACATCCTGTTATCTAGCACTCAAACAATGGGGAGGGGTGGGGCGTTTCTGTTTGGTTCAGTGCATTTGACTGTGAATATAGTGCTGTATCTTCCTTTACAAACCAACTGTGCCATGTTTACCATTCATTATATATACACAAATAGTATCATCATATTAGTAAAGTATATTAGCAAACATCTGTGGTTCTAAAACAGTACTGCTTGTTCCTGTTCCTGCAGGTCCAGTATGTTTTCCCTCCCAGTTGTGACAAACCTGGCTTATCTTTTAATCTTGCTCATCCTTAGAATCAGGTGTGCAAAATGAGGGTTGGAGAGAGACCCTACAGGATGGCAGTTTTCCAAGACCAGTATTAAGCAGCCCTGTTCTAAAGCCATCAAATGCATAGATGAAGGACCACTACTACTAAAATACTGCAAGCACATCAACACATCAGTATCTAGATGTATCCATCTGCATATGGCTTTATCTATCTTTTACGCAATGAGGTCATATACCCTTTATCCCTGGTTGTTTCCTCATATTACATGGTAGTCATTTAGCAAGTGCTCTTATCCGGAGATGCATATTAACCCAAGGGGAATTTGGGTTATTTGCCCTGCTAAAGTGCACAACAACCGTTCATTCAATCCATCTTAGAGATACCTGTGTGGTCCAAATGTCCTGAACGTGTGCACCACACACTCTTTATACTGAAATACTGCATTGAGCGCATGTGACAGAGCAACGTACATGTGATGGTTCAAAACAGCAACCGGTCTACAGAGTTTGGATGACAACCAAACCACCGGAGACCTCAATTGATGTCTACTGTTAAAACACAATGCCATCGGGAGGACCTCAGAGCATATATCTGACAGAAGAAGAATACTTGACTCATCTATTATCTAAGGGTAATAGTGTGAATACTGGTTTTGCCATTTAGTAAAAAGTAAAATTATAGTCACTGTTTCAAGGAATAAGTAAACAATCCAACATACTGGGCAGAGCTTAGGTTTCCTCTGCTTATCTCTGACATCAGAGGATTGATGGGTGCACACTATTCTCTCTCAATAGGACAGACAGCGCAGGAGTTCTTGCTTTAAGGGGTGTATGTGTTGGGCCAGTGTTTTGACAGTTAGCGGTGTCTGTGCTGGGTCAGTGTTTTGACGGTTAGCGGTGTCTGTGCTGGGTCAGTGTTTTGACGGTTAGCGGTGTCTGTGCTGGGTCAGTGTTTTGACGGTTAGCGGTGTCTGTGCCGGGTCAGTGTTTTGACGGTTAGCGGTGTCTGTGCCGGGTCAGTGTTTTGACGGTTAGCGGTGTCTGTGCCGAGTCAATGTTTTGAGGGTTAGCTGTGTCTGGACTAGGAATAGGGTGCAGCCACACTGACACTATCATTTATATACTGTCAAAATAATAATGGTATGGAAATGGTAACACACAGATTCTCTACTGGGTCTTGCTCACTAATAAATCACCTAAATTATGTGTGTATGGTCGGATGAAATCAATGCCTTCTCATGGTGTGCCTTGACGGCAAGAGAAAATAACCCCATTTCTGTACATCCCTCTGAATATCGTTAAAGGACAACATTGTATTGAAACCCCTGTTTTCAGGGTTAACTAGGTCTTCTTGTATCACCTGCTCCTGCCACAGGTAGAGCTGCTAGAGGAGGTGGTTCTGCTCCTGCTGTCCGTTGCAACGTCTTTTCTGACCGTGGACAGTCGTTCTGTCGACATGCTCTTTCTGGCGAGAGAGGATATTGAAGCGAGGAAAGGAGGAAGAGAACAGAAGCGGTGGAAAGAGAGAGAGAAGAGGGGGAGGATGAAGAGCAAGTAAATATATTTAGAGAGATGTAAAAGACGACATGAGGGGACATTAACAGATAAGCAAATGTCTCCAGCCCAACGTTTGCAAATAATACTGTCAATCCAGCACCACAGTGCCACCCACAGGACAAGCTTGGAAGTGCATCATAGAAGCACACCAGGAAACACAGTACAAGGTCCACACAATGAATTACCTCTTGATAGACAGCAACGTTTCCTTTTTAGGAGAACACGGTGAGGAGGGATATCCCCCCATGCGCTTCGGCTGGGCATAACCATTGCTGAGAGGGAGAGGCTTGGACGGTAAGGCTTGCAGGAGTTTGCGTACTGGCAACAACAGAGGGAGACAAAGCAACGTTCAGTTTAGTAAACCGTTCAAGCTTTTCAAAAAGGCACTGCAAATCATCACTGTCGACTGCATACCAAACGCATGCGGGTCACAATAACCACTGCCTTCCAGTGCCCGATTTGCAGTGGTAGCCTTATCTAATTGACCTTCGTTTTACGACGGGTCTGTTGTAAAGGGGTCGAACGGGGTCCCGACCTCCCGGATACTCACCCTTGGTCGGTGCCGTCACATTGGGCCTCCTCCCCACAGCTCCGGACCCGGGCTGGGTCAGCTCCTCACAGGAGCCGAGGCGGCGCAGGGCGTCAGCCAGGGCCGCCTTCAGCAGGTGGATCTCATCCTCCTGCAGCTGGACACGTTGCTCCAGGTGGGACAGGCGGTCGTCCACCTCCATGGTGCTGCCTGCTGATAGGTTGTCATCTGGGAGATAAGGAGTGCAGCCGGGGGGAAGGGGGGGGGGGTCAATGAGACAGAATTTATTTGCATATTTCCCCAAGCTGTGAACGTCCGAATTTGGCTAACAGCTTTTGCTAATGAACAGAAAAGCACACATTCTCTTCCTACAAACAAGAGACCAGTGGTTTCTGGCAGAGGAAGTTTCGGGCTTTATTCGCCTGAAACAAAACTGAGCCTGACCCAGTTTTAAAACAATTAAGAATAACGCGATGCTAGGTGGACCCAGCCTCCCGTGGCTCAGTGGATGACATCATCAGGCTGTGTGCATTAACAGATACCTGCGGTCCTGCCCCCATGCCGGGCAGCTGCACAGTACGAGAAAACAACGGAGTGTGTTCAGGCAAATGACCCGAAGCCATAGTTAGGGGAATTTGTCTCTGGACAGGGACATTTGTATGCAAGCTGTATCCCCATTATACTCAGAGTAAAATGCACTGCGTCATGTAGTCATGCAATATATATTTCTGCTCTGACTGACATGTTGGTTTACACTCTGAAATCCACTCCTGTATTACATGACAAGACTACCGCTGGAACCCGTTATTTTGTCTTTCTGTCAGAAAGGAGTGAACACACATATACCAATTGGGCACAGAAGAGCGTTACAGGGTTTTGAACATCCGTCACAGGGTTTTTAATTCAGCTGAAGAAAAAAAAAAAAAAAGCTTTCATGCTGAAGACTCAGACATGACAGACACTCATTGGGTTTCAAGGGGGGCGTAGAAGTAGTTTTCCATTAAGGGAATTACAAGTGAGCTACTTCTCACAAATTGGATTACTGGGCTGCGGCCGTCAACTAACCATGACGTGCTTTATAGCCTCGGTCACCTTTCGAAATGTGCTGAGAAAAGCACTGGTAGATTTCAGTCCCCTCCGCAGCAAGTGTATTTAAAACCGGACAGCCGAGTTACAGGTCACCGCCCATCCCCGTCTCAAAGACCCAAACAGCCCATTCAAATGAGAGCCAATTCAGAACCATTCATTCATTTCAACCAGTCCGAATGACCAAACAACAAATTCAATTCCAATTGCTCCCACCAACAGCCGGTCCAGTTCCTCCGTTAATTACCGGAACTGTCCGACGGACCGCAGGCCGACGCTGCGCGCGGCAACTTTCTCATCGACGCCGGCAGAGGACACGGCACGCGTAGAGGACGGCTGAAGCTAGCCGAGACGAAGCAGGTGGCAGCGACTTTACACATGCACACTAGTAATGTAATATGTAATGGGGCCGGGAGGGGAGAAGGAGGACCGCCCCGCGTCGTAAGCCGGAGGGACGAAGCCCTGTGTGATGCGAGAGGACAATGGAGGTTGGATGAAAACCAAAGCCTGATGAAATATTCATAGGGCTCTGGGCTGTTGCCCGTCACCCCCGTACCTGCCATCTTCAGTCACTCAGTCATCCAGCAGGTCAGTCAGTCAGACAGTTCTCCTCTCCTGATCTCTCCTGGGGGGGGGGATCTCAGGGTGCCAGCTCTGGGCTTCTGGTACAGGGCTTGTTCCTCCTCTCCTCTGCAGCCAGTGCCCGTTCCGCCTCTGTGTTCCTGGACCCCCCCCTCCCCCCTCCACCCCTCCACCCCCCGCCTAGCGGTACGTGCAACTCACAAAGAGACAGGCGAGTCCGTGTTTGTAACAGGACACTATTGCCTGCAGCCCTGCCCTCACAGTGGCAGCAGCTAGCCGGGGCCGGGAGGCTGGCTTGGCCAGGGGCCAGGACTACACAGTACTGCAGCAACAGCCAGGCACTACCAGGAAGTGAGACTGCAGAGGGCAGCATAGACACACACACACACACGGAATGTGTGCAAACATCAAAATTAATTAGAGACTGCTTTAAGCCCCAACAAACAGCCTTTCTTCTCCATCAAAGTCACTGAGGTCTTCTCTGTCAGGTTCACACACACACACACACACACACACACACTTGCTTTTTTACAGGGCTAACTTATGAGGAGATGCAGACACCCCAGCAGTTACCATATTGACAGTCGCACGGGTTTGGAGAGGTTGATGTCTGTTCAAATTGCATGGCTGTCCTGCTCTTGGAAGCTTGAGGATGGATCAGAACAACGATTCCCTTGGTTACATCTGCTGACCTTAACCCTTAACCTCACATCAATATCCAGATATCTACACATGAACTTAGCCTAGGCTTGAAATCAGGATTGATGGTTGAACCTAAAATTTAAAATCATAATGCCCAATTGTACGTTTTATACTGAAATAAACCCGATGGCAGAAGTAGCCCCTTTCCTTGTGGGGACTAAACGGTCAGGTTGCCAGCCTTTCGCTATCTATTGTCTGCATTCAGAATAATCAATAGGTAGTTGGATAACATACAGCTGCCCGCTTCATTTCTCCCAGCTGTTTAAGTGCTTCACCAATAGTGACCCTATGAGCTAAACAGTCACCAGCAGCACCAAACCATCTGGACACCAGGCTAGAGCTGCCTTCCGTCACAGACACAAAGGCTGCATCCTATCTACAGTGAAGGAGCCGGTCAACCCAGTCCAAAATGGCTCCGACACCACTACCTCCTGAGTCCGATGTAGTCTGGGTGAAAACTCTGTCTAGGGGGACAGCGGGTCCAGAAACTGCAACACCTGGTGGGACAGAGCATGAGAGGCCCTAACCAGGCTAAGAACTGTACTTAGCCGAAGATAATCTACACAGGTGTAATGGACCAGGACAGCCAGGCCATTTGAACAGACAAGCATGCCTCTTTCCATGCCTGTGCAGCAGTTAATCTGGTTACTGCAGGCTATATCTTTTCGTAGGTAAGGCCTGCATGTATAGATGTAAATGTACCATCTATGTTCGGGTCACAATGTTTTGTTCGGTAATCATTCAATACCTTCCGTCCAATTTATGCATTTATGCGAATCCAGGAAATACACTAAACCACAATTCTCCATATTATCAGGCTCTCCGTATAACAGATTACAAGATCTACCATGCAAACGACGTACGTTTCAAAACCCATTAAAAAAAAACAATGTAAAGAAACGTTCAGGCAGATAAGTGCCCCGGTAAAAAAATACACTATTTTAAAACGTAACGATGTGATGCAAATTATCACCCTGCCATTCAACAAGTGAATACCTTTTTTCAATTTTACAACACATGAAGCCAAAACTCAGTATCGTGTTACTTTGTTTCTGTACCGCAATTACAGTTGATCAGAAAGTGAAACTACAACATATGCAAATAGCCAAAGAAGGGTTGGATAAGCAGATCCACCATAGGCGAGTAGGCCTGTACTCTAATCACAACAATGCCACTGTGTAAACATGAAGTTCCCGAATGCTTTGTCAGTGATGGGTGAATATCAATGCGGGTCTATTTACATTTACTGACACAGCTCTGGTTTGCAAAAACGGTAGAGAACCTGTAAACTCACCATTGCAGTACTGGAGTAAGAGTGATGTGGTATCATAAAGGTTTCCACATGACGAAGCGATCCTCTCCGACATGTCTTTCTTTTTCAGCAGACCCGACTCAAACCCCCTTCTTCTTGCTGCCTCCTTATCCACACCTTTTCATACATTCAGAAACCTCAACACCTTCCGCGGTTTGTCGCTCACCGGTGCGACTACGGTATGCTCGGTCTCGGTTACTATAGCAACAGCCTCGCCATCGTCAACCTTCCGTTTCTTCACGGAGGAGGGGGTTGGTAATGGATATTCGATTGAATTGAGAAATGTGGTCGCCGCCACATGTTTTCAATGCTCATGGCATGTCCACATATGTTGTTAATTCAAAGGTAATTAACGCAGATCGCTTCCCATGCTGAATAATTGATTGCAACGAAGTGTCTTTTCTGATCATGTGACAGTTGATAGGCAGCTTCCATAGAAACACAATTACTAGAATTTTACCATGGATTCTATGTGGTGAATGAAATGTTGCCTTTCAATTATGACCAATTTGCATTTTACGACAAACACGGCATTGACATGGTAGATGAAGTCAGACCTTTTTGGTTTGTTTTAATGTGATCACTAACTAATTGGTTGGTATTCTTCAGAGGCTTTTGTCAGTTCATGTTCTTTCAGTTCATTATGTTAAAACACACTTGACACACTTGATATGCAATATTTGTTGTTCCAAAGGGGAAGTTAATTACCATTATTTTGAATAAATATGTTTGCATATAATTCATAAGCACATATATATTATATTTGCACTGTGTGTAGAAATAATATTTCTGATTTTAAGAGAGTATTTTTTACCGTCACTGGAGGCCGACATTGCGCCTTTAACACTTCATAGAATAACAGCATGGAAGTCAGACACCTCTTCAAATACGCATTTGGCCAGTAGATTCCAACCGGTGAGGTTGTGGACCCATTGTGGTCCGTGGGGCAACATCAGATAGTCTTAAATATTCTTTATCTTTTATTAGTACTATTTTGTGTGGTCCGATTATTATTCGACCACACAGAATTGGTAATAATATTAATGGAATTATTAACACAGAGTTACATAAAGATTGACATGATGATATTACCTATAGAGTTCTCTCTATATTCACTCTATATTTAAACTGCAAAATATTTCACCTTAAAACAATCTGTGAGTTCGCCAATCGCATTCCTCATGAGATTTTGAGCGTGATTACGGGGTACCTGGAGCAGAACCACTGCCATTGGCCTCCTAGACCAGGCCATGCTACTCTAGTATCTGCATTAGACAATCAGACAATGTTATGTGAATCTAGTATCTGCAAATATGCCACTTAGACCAGAAAATGCTATTCTAGCATCTGCTCTTGTGATTAAACAACTATGATGAATCAAATGAAAGCCATATTAAATCTGAATATGAGCAGAGGGAAAGATAGCAGGCCTTGTTTAGGCGTCTTTCAAATTGCGTGTGAGGTGTGATGTGGACAGTAGAGGGAGCTAGAGTCCCACCTCACAACTAGGAACTGCTCAGCCTTCCATTACTCACGTCTTCTCATTTATTCATATGAGGTCCATTACTTCAGTGTCTCATTGTGAAAGGTGGAACCCATATGTGATATACATCACACCTCAGCCACTTGACGTGACACAATTGAAGCCGTACTGTAAATAAGAGTGGGTTACCCCTCCAACCGATAAACAGTTACAAGATATGGCTACATTAAGTTATTTCAGCCCAATGGTATTGGGGTTAGGGGTGTACCTTATTTCTCTGCACTAAGGGGTGTACCTTATTTTCTTTGCACTATGAAAATGCATTTCTGTTGATTTGTGATCAATACATTATTACAAGGAATCATCTTTTAGTTACATTTGTATTACTCATCGACATAATAAATGTCTGCTGGACCAAATAGGAATTGAAAGTCAAGCACCTCATTACATAAACAAAGTATTTGTTTTGTAAGATAGCTAAATTGCATGTCAAACACGATGACTTTGAGTTGGTGAGCAATGCAGCAACATTAACCAATGTTAAATGATTTCTCCATCACCCATAGACACAGGAGACGCCCCACAGACAGAGCACTCTTCTGCCACAGAGGAGAAACCCAAGAACAGAGCAATAAGGCTCATTCATGAGCAAAACCCCCCCTCAAGTCTCCTCCAAACCGTTAGCTGTTGACTAAATATCTTCATTATATAGAACTCAAAGCAGTGGTAATCCCCTTGTCTCTGTGTCTCTGAACATGACTGTGTGTACTGAAACAAACATAATGTGTATAATATACACACTACCAAAATCCCATTGTCTTATGCTCACCACCCACTGTGTATGTCAACTTTGTCTAAACAAATGCATACGTGTACACTTGTGGGTATGTTTAAACGAATAAGTAGGTGAAAATGTATGAGTACATAAAAATGTATGAATATGAATAACTGTATGAGTAACTATAAATGAACAAGTATTTGTAAATTAATATTAGTATGTGAATATTTACCTAATGACAACACATTCAGTTCAATACAGTATGTTGTGAATGTTAGTACTCAAATGTTAGTACTCGCCTTTTAAGATGAGTAAGAGGAGAATCTGCACTCATTTAGTTTCTTTATAGTTCTGTGAAAAACTTTGCAAAAAGGTTAATCATATAAAATACATTGTTCCAAAATTAACACAAATTACAGTCAGACTGGATGAGTCATCTATGGTCAGTACAAACAGTTCTGTTTTGTAGCTCCTTTGTGAGGTATTGTTTGTCTGTTGCCAACATACTGAGCCTTTGTTTAGCACACTCCTTATATTAAACAGTTATACCAAGTACTTAGATATACCGTGTTTAGACCTTAGCTTAGGATAATCTTACTTCGCTCTTGCTTTGTGATTTTGTATGTTTGCCTTAGCCGTTGAATTTCAAACTGTTACCTTCTTATTGGACCACCACTTGCCTTATCCTTTGTACTGTTGCCTCTCCTTTGACTTATCGGTTTTGACCTCTAGCCTGCCTTCTAACTCTGCCTTCTGCTTTGCCCTTGACCTGGAACTGTGAACCTTCCAATAAACCATACAAACTGGAACCTGCAACCCTCCCCTCTGACTGGTTCATTATCACAACCTTCCAATTGAAGGACATTTCCAGTCATTGTATGTAATGTATTTCAACGTAGAGAATGCTTGTAGTATTAATCAATATGTTGTATCAGGTAGATCACGGGGAATGTTATTTCTGATTTTTTGCTCTTTATCAAGCGCTAGGCTTAGACATACAAAACAGATTAGGTCTACTTCACAAGTCTTGTTGAAAGATAAAATGTGGTAAGATTGTGAAACGATAGCTAAAGTGCATTTAACACAAATGCTCTAGGATATCTCTTGCAGTCTTGCATGCCCAGGCTATTATCCCAGACAACACTGGGGTGATTTTGAACAAACCTCCGGGAATGATGCAACGTCGGCATTGAGAACCTTTAATTATTTGTCCAGGGGTGCAATGCATTATTCATAGGGGTGCAAATTATTTACCCGTCCAAATACATATATGTAAATGTAAATAATTTAATTACACAGGGATTAGAACCAGAGGATTTTGGTTTACTGGCTCAATGCTTGTGACTGCTAGGCTGCATGACTGCTAGGCTGCATGACTGCTAGGCTGCATGACTGCTAGGCTGCATGACTGCTAGGCTCCATGACTGCTAGGCTGCATGACTGCTAGGCTCCATGACTGCTAGGCTCCATGACTGCTAGGCACCATGACTGCTAGGCTGCATGACTGCTAGGCTCCATGACTGCTAGGCTCCATGACTGCTAGGCTCCATGACTGCTACGCTGCATGACTGCTAGGATGCATGACTGCTGGGCTGCATGACTGCTGGGCTGCATGACTGCTGGGATGCATGACTGCTAGGCTGCATGACGGCTAGGCTGCATGACGGCTAGGCTCCATGACGGCTAGGCTCCATGACTGCTAGGCTGCATGACTGCTAGGCTGCATGACTGCTAGGCTCCATGACTGCTACGCTGCATGACTGCTAGGATGCATGACTGCTGGGCTGCATGACGGCTAGGCTGCATGACGGCTAGGCTGCATGACGGCTAGGCTCCATGACGGCTAGGCTCCATGACTGCTAGGCTGCATGACGGCTAGGCTGCATGACGGCTAGGCTCCATGACTGCTAGGCTGCATGACGGCTAGGCTCCATGACGGCTAGGCTGCATGGCGGCTAGGCCGCAAGGCATAAATTAACAGTACTTGGCCATTGCACACACCCACAGTAGACTATTGTAAATAGTTGCTCTCCCGTACAAAGACACATTACTACTGGTACATTTCTCAACAATCATAATGGGAGTTGAGGGCTTTTGTTTGAATTTGTTCACAGAAGTACATGTTCAGGCTTCACACACTGTCATAGGGCAAGCTAGTGATTTAACATAAGAGAGCTATCAGAAGAATTATCAATGCTTTAAACACTTGATCCACTAGAAACACTTGAAAAACATCAAATAGACAATTCTTTACATAGAATAAGAAAATAGAAATAGAATAAAAACTAAAATACAAACATAACTGGTAGAATACATAGTAGAGGAATCAATTTAAAAGCTGTAAGGTTTTTAGCTTGGTTAAGTTTATATTTAAGCGCTCTACAATAGGCACATGAAAAGTTTTAACCTGGATTTGAAAAAAATACAAATTTGAGGCTCATCTAAGACTTATGGTAGTAAGTCTAATGTAAGTAACCAATTCTAATGTCTAATGTAAGTAACCTAGTAAGTAACTAATGGTAGTGTATTCCAGTTGTCTGCAGCAAAGCTGTTAAATGCAGCTTCGCCATGTTCAGTTTAGATTCTGGGTTTACTTTAACTACAATCCATGTATATTATAAACTCAACGCTTAAATCCCACTACATGCTTACCAGCCACTAAAAATAAAATACACTGTGTCGACTTTGTGTATGTTGCGCGTTCCGTCCCTCTGTGTGGGCTACTATCAAACAGCACCTTTCTCATTCCACCACCACAGGTTCCAGCCCGCAGGTGAAATGTGTGGCGTGCCCAAAGTGTGAACGTGTCACTGGGAGTCATGGGTGCATGTTGATTAGTGGCTGTTTGACCTGTGTGTCATGTGCCTTCTGTGTTTGTGCTTGGTGTGTGTCTCTGACAGCCCATCACAGGCACAAAAGGCGCACAGCGTGTGGCGCCTAAAGAAGCCCATTAATTCCCCGTTAAGCCTTGGTATAGGGCGGAATTCTGCACACGCGGTGTGGTCAGCGGGGCGTGTGTGTGTGTATGCAGGACGCTTGGGCAGGTTCAAGTTGAGGCCGAGATAATATGAACGTGTTCTGCGGTCCAAAGCTGGACCCCTTGTTGTTTATCAATCGCAACAGAAGTGGTACCATGTACGATGAAACAATATGTCTTCATATGCAGGGTAAGCTAGCTGTACCCAGAGGGGGGCACAGTGATTTCTTCTCTGGCTTTCCTTCGTGGTTTCTTCTTCTCTGTGGCTGTGAATTCAGGATGAGTTGTTCACAGAGTGAATAGAGGATGGGTTGTTGAAAGTATGAATGGAAGATGGGTTGTTGAAAGTGTGAATGGAAGATGGGTTGTTGAAAGTGTGTGCAAGGAACGATGTCACAAATAACTTTGTTGTGACTCCCCAGCCACTCCTTGATGATTATATGCATCTGATACATTTTTCTGGTGATTGAATCAAAACCACATGCATTGTGTTAGTTGTTCATACCTGAATCATCCTATTCATGTACGTTTTGTCTGCGAAGCTTGGATGTTGTATTTCTAAGCTGTCCCTGCCTCTTGCTCATTCCCTTTCAAGTGTAAATTAAGTGAACATATTTCTAAGTTGTTATTCAACCGCCTTTTGACTAATAACACTCATGCCAAGTACCAAAAATATATCAGGGTGTTTTTCAAAGGACTCCACCCATTAATAATAATTCCTTCAGTCGCTCTTACAAATATGAACATTAATCAAAAACAGTTGAGGTCCAAACTTCTTGACTTGCAAGACAATGTCAGCAGTCTTTGGCAACATTTTCGTTGATATAATTATGTTCTTTTAACAATGTGTAATGGATTGAGAAGATTAGAGTGTGGATTAGGGTTTTCCATTACCTATTGTAATTAGTCTTAACTAGTTCATTCTTAGGTTTGGGGAGGGGTTTTATCCCCGGAAGGGATCAGCCAGTTCCAGTTCAGAGAACCTAAATTCTCATTTTCACGAGATTATTAGACACCCGGAGATGGAGTTTTGACAGATGATGACAACCGTCACCAACCAATTGGTATTCTTCAGACTGGTTACAGAGTATCCCTGCATTCGTGGAATTTACACCGTTATTCCTCACCTACTGGTCTCACAGCTTGTTTATCAACCATAGAGACCCTCTTGAGACCCAGCGTCCCGTCCTCTTAGACCTTATGATACACTGTGGCCTGCCAGTGACCCGGTGTTGTGGCCAGGGAGCATGGAGGTTGTTCCCTTTGGAACGTGTCCATCACGCAGACCTACCAAGATCTTGAGAGCTTGTGATAACAGGCTAATGGCAGTTTCAGGAATGCCAGCAAGGCATGTAGTTATGGCATGTTAGAACCTAAAACAGTTTCCACTATACACCAGAAAGTCAATATTAGCACATGGCAGAATGTGAATCAGGGTTGTAAGTCGATTGTGCTCCATGCCTGGTCAGGAAACTGGGCAGTATTCGGTGCACATATTTGATCTTTGAATTCCACATTTACTAATTGGGGTCAATCCAGAAAGCATGTTTGTCTGTATTACACTTACTTTCTTTCCAAAATGGGGGGCAGAAAATGGGGCAGAAAAAAAAATGGGAATAGGCGTGAATTTGCCAGTTTTTGCCTTTCAGGGACAGTTCGCAGTTGTTTGTTCAAACATAATACAGTGAATGATCCTGTTAAATTTAGAGAACATTGAGGTAGTTTGGTGGGTCAGAGACAGAGACCCAACACTGACAGAGACCCAACACAGACAGAGACCCAACACCGACAGAGACCCAACACTGACAGTGCAGGTCAGGCCCCATGCCACCACTCTACTGAAGGATCCTATTATAAAGGGTTTGATGGGGCTTCAGCGGTGGCATCTGAGCCCCACCAGGAGCAGACAGCCACCGTGTCCTCATCAGCCATCTCTCTTAATGTCTGTGGTCCTGCTTCTCTCTTCTCACAGGCATCAGTTAGAAATCAATACCCTAGAAGGCCTTCAAGTAAAATGAAGAAGACATGTTTTGATGTGAAGTTGGCCGGTGTGATTAAGATATTAAATTGCCGCGAATTAAACTAAGTGCTGAAAGTCCTGGCAGGTCTTTGACACAATCAGTAGGACATGAATAATTAACAGACCAGAGCAGCCGTGTGATACACATCATGGTATCATCATCAGTCAGTCCTCAATCCACCAGTGGCCATCTTGTTGGGGTTGTTTTCGCCCTGTGTAAATGATATCAATCAATCGTAAATCAATCATATAATGAGTGTGAGCTGTTGATGGACTGTACCAAGCACCTGTGACTGAACATCATGTCCCACAATGATGGGGAATGGTTATCCTTGTTGAAAGGACCAGATTAAGGCCTCTTAGGCCTTAAACTGGTCTCTGGATTCTGTAGGACCACAGCATGTTATTTCTGCAATATGAGAACATGTGTACCGAGGTAGAGTACTGACAGTGCTTCCACTAGGATTTTCTTTCCCCCATGATTTTACCAATCCCCCCCCCCCGAAATTAAGTGACATCCAATACACGACTATGGTCTCGCCCTAAAACATGCTTCCTCCAACACATCTCACAAAGCTGATCTAACTCCCAGCATACTGCTCACTAAATCAGGATGTCTGGTACACATGCGCTGAGGAGAATGTCTCCCCACCCAACTACAACTGAGAATGCATTTCCACACGCTCAACCATAACTGAGCTTGCAGACGCCCCCAGCTACCACAAGGGGTCCCTGGAGAGCAATGTTACAAGGGTGCCCGGCACAACATCCATTCCCCTACCCTTGCTGGATGAAGGGTCTTCATCTCAATTCTACTGAATTTCAGCTGAATTCTGAGGCTCCAAAATAGAGCCGCACTGTTTGTCTATTTAGAGAGTTTGTTTATGCCTGCAGTATCTATTTAGATAGTTTGTTTATGCCTGCAGCATCTATTTAGAGAGTTTGTTTATGCCTGCATCATCTGACTTTTGACTTGCCTCTGCAGCGAAGCATGGGTAGTCCTAATTGGTCACTGGAAGAGCCTAGCCATTAGCATGCTCTTACTCCTCTGAAAGGTTTATTGCAATGCAAAGGCTGAAACCCATAAGATCTTGAAGACGTTCGTTGTTTTCAAAATATGTTTCATAGCGATTTAGATGGTAACATGATTTATCTCACAAATTGAGGAAATAGTGAAGATTCTTTGGAACCAAGGAAATCAATTATACATTTGACGCTTTCCCCAGCCACCAATAGGGGGGAATCAAATGTTGTCAACAAAACCAGACTTCACGTTTTTACAGTTTATTGACAAGGTTTCGATAGCCATCTCGTGTATCAGATGGGAAGGCCAGCACTTCCCATCTGAGAACCTGAGCTATTCCAACCCAACGTCATTGAATTAATCTGAATCTAGCATCAAAAGTCAATTCTCAGGCTCAAGGATAGTGGGATTCGTGGCTCCTAATCTAATTTGAAATGAGGCATCACAAATAATATCCCTACCATGAGCACACTCTACCACCTGGTCTACCACGCGGTCCGCCTGATCACTGGCAGTAACAGATGAGGACCCTACAGGGGGGAGGTCAGAGACATGGCCGTGTGATATGAGGACAACAGGGGTACATACAAGCTGATTGTGTACCACTGAGTACAGAGACACAAGCTGATTGTGTACCACTGAGTACAGAGACACAAGCTGATTGTGTACCACTGAGTACAGAGACACAAGCTGATTGTGTACCACTGAGTACAGAGACACAAGCTGATTGTGTACCACTGAGTACAGAGACACAAGCTGATTGTGTACCACTGAGTACAGAGACAGGAGCGGATTGTGTACCACTGAGTACAGAGACACAAGCTGATTGTGTACCACTGAGTACAGAGACACAAGCTGATTGTGTACCACTGAGTACAGAGACAGGAGCGGATTGTGTACCACTGAGTTCAGAGACACAAGCTGATTGTGTACCACTGAGTACAGAAACGTGAGCTGATTGTGTACTACTGAGTACAGAAACGTGAGCTGATTGTGTACAACTGAGTACAGAGACAGGAGCGTATTGTGTACCACTGAGTACAGAGACACAAGCTGATTGTGTACCACTGAGTACAGAACTTGAGCTGATTGTGTACCACTGAGTACAGAGACACAAGCTGATTGTGTACTACTGAGCACAGGGACCCGAGCTGATTGTGTACTACTGAGTACAGAAACGTGAGCTGATTGTGTACTACTGAGTACAGAAACGTGAGCTGATTGTGTACTACTGAGTACAGAGACACAAGCTGATTGTGTTCTACTGAGTACAGAAACGTGAGCTGATTGTGTACTACTGAGTACAGAAACGTGAGCTGATTGTGTACAACTGAGTACAGAGGCATGAGCTGATTGTGTACTACTGAGTACAGAGACACGTGCTATGGAATGAATATCTGTTTTGTGAGGTTATTTTAAAAATAACAGAGACTTGACAGTAGACCCTTTTAATGACAGTGACCTATATTCATATAATTCCTGCTTTTTGACATGGTGTAAGACATGGAAATAGCATTTTTTTCTTTACAAAGAGGCATTGTTTCTTTTTGGTTTGACCTCACTTTCTTGTGCTCCTATGAATCTCTCTGTTAACAAAGAGATGTTTCCCTCAAATATAAACCGTACTGTAAATGACGGACCACTCTTCAATGCTTTAGTCCTATTTGTGAGAGATAGCTCATGCAAACTGTTTACCAACGTGACCTGTGAGTACGGCATAAATGAATGCAGTCATTATTGATAAAAGCATTATACATGTGCTGTACATGTATATTCTGGGTGTTCACAGTTCAATATGGGTGGTTAACATCCAGCATTATTAATAGAGTTTGTTCACACATAATGCCTGATAATTCCTGATTGCTTTTCATGTTAGACGTGACTTAGATATAATTTCTGCACATTATCTGTACATTATCTGCACATTACTACGGTTGTTTTATTGACCTGAAATCATTACTAAAACATAGAAATAAGATGCAAATACAACCTTCATATTGATTTAGTAGATAATTTGCAGAATGTGGTTAAAAGCAATCCTTTATGGTAATTCAGGAAATGATCACGTTAATCTCAGTCAGAAGGAAGTTGTGACTTCCGGAGACAAGACAAAAACACATGCCAATCAATCAGTCATTAAATAAAGTGTCAAACGAAGGTCACATTGGGCCAGATCCAATTCCTTTCCCATACTTGGAGTCATGTAAATCTCACATATAGTGTCCTAATCCACAAAAATGTAAGGGGCAGCAGACATTCTTTAACATCGCATAGCAGCTTCTGTAAATCATCAAGGCTAAATGTACTTAAAAAATAATCACTAACATACCTCAGTTAGTCAAGCAATTATATGATTAAATGGAAAGGGTTTTGATGGCATGGGGGCGGAGGAGTCTCCGGGGGTAATGTAGATTGGATATGGTGGGACGCAGTATTTACGAGGTTAGGGTTAGGTGGGTTAGGGTTAGGTTTAGGTGGGTTAGGGTTAGGTGGGTTAGGATTAGGGTTAGGGTTAAGGTTAGGTGGGCAGTTTTTCCAGCGAAATGCGTAGATCCCAGACTACACCATATCCTAAGCCTTACTAAAGAGATAAGTTTTCAGTAAATATGTGAAGTTTTAGACGAGTCTGTCGGAGGTCTTTGGGAGAAAGCCCTGCATCTAGCTGTTTGTTTAGAAATTCTAGGTACAGTAGGGAGGCCTGTGTCTTGCGACTCTAGAGTAGGCATTGGTCGCAAATGTAAAACCTTAAAATCAGCCAGGTTAATTTGTGTCTATTACTGGCGTGATGTGAAAAACAGCTGTATTTATCTGAAGAGAACAGCATTGCATGTTAAAATTTGTGGATTTGCTTTTCTGCATAATTATGTGGGTAAATGTTTAAGAAGTTTTTTTTTTTAAATGTTCTGGAGAGGCTGCTTATCAAACATATTTTGCATGTCATTTAAATAGATTAACTCAGAGGTCTTTGGGAGTTCTTTTGTTTCTTAGGACCTAAAAATCAAATTTCATGTCATCCGCTTGTTTATTTGTGAAACGCTGGCATCCTGGGTAGGGCAAGAAGCACGAGGACGGACGCAGAGCCTTGGTTTGACACCATTTCGCACCGTCACAACAGCAAACTCATTAATATGATGGGGTCTTGGTGCATTTCAAAAATATTTTTGCATTGAAGGATGTGAATCGCTAGGAGACAAAGACAACCAGAAAGACAAAGAGACAGACAGAGACCAGGACCGAGACCTACAGTGGGGTGAACAAGTATTTGATACACAGCCAATTTTGCAGGTTTTCCTACTTACAAAGCATGCGGAGGTCTGTAATTTTTATCATAGGTACACTTCAACTGTGAGAGATGGAATCGAAAACAAAAATTCAGAAAATCCCTTTGTATGATTTTTAGGTAATTCATTAGTGACATAAGTATTTGATCACCTACCAACCAGTAAGAATTCCGGCTCTCACAGACCTGTTAGTTTTTCTTTAAGAAGCCCTCCTGTTCTTACCTGTATTAACTGCAACTCGTTAGCTGTATAAAAGACACCTGTCCACACACTCAATCAAAAAGACTCCAACCTCTCCACAATGGCCAAGACCTGTGAGCGGTGTAAGCATGGAGGTGGAAACATCATTCTTTGGGGATGCTTTTCTGCAAAGGGGACAGGACGATTGCACCGCATTGAGGGGAGAATGGATGGGACCATGTATTCGCGAGATCTTGTCCAACAACCTCCTTCCCTCAGTAAGAGCATTGAAGATGGGTCGTGGCTGGGTCTTCCAGCATGACATTGACCCGAAACACACAGCCAGGGCAACTAAGGAGTGGCTCTGTAAGAAGCATCTCAAGGTCCTGGAGTGGCCTAGCCAGTCTCCAGACCTGAACCCAATAGAAAATAGTTGGAGGGAGCTGAAAGTCCGTATTGCCCAGCGACAGCCCCGAAACCTGAAGGATCTGGAGAAGGTCTGTATGGAGGAGTGGGCCAAAATCCCTGCTGGAGTGTGTGCAAACCTGGACAAGAACTACAGGAAACAAATGATCTCTGTAATTGCAAACAAAGGTTTCTGTACCAAAAATGTAGTTCTGCTTTTGCTGATGTATCAAATACTTATGTCATGCAATAAAATGCAAATTAATTACATAAAAATCATACAATGTGACTTTCTGGATAGTTTTTTTAGATTCCGTCTCTCACAGTTGAAGTGTACTTATGATAAGAATTACAAACCTCTACATGCTTTGTAAGTAGGAAAACCTGCAAAATCGGCAGTGTATCAAATACTTGTTCTCCCCACTGTATTTGTTAACCAGAGTAAAAATATTTAGCTTATTAACATATCTTGCTAACGACTAGTTAGGATACATGTCCGTCTAGGGTCAATTTGAGTTTGGGTCCAAGGTCTGTTCATGCCTCTGTGGATATGTCGATATAAAAATTCCTATTCATATTAAAAAGTACAGGAATTTCAGGAAAATAAACTTTACTCTGCTTAGTGCTGATGCAAAACGTGGCATTTTCTACAACACTTCTCAACAATTCTCAAAATTATTTACAATAATGTTTCACAATAAAGTAATGATGTGTATGTGGACCACTAAAGTTTGAAAGGAATCACATTTTTTGTATTCAACTACAAAAACGCAGACTATTCTTTCTAGACTTTTACATTTTAATTTTAATCATTTTGGAATTTATAAATAAACTCAGCAACTGATATTACAATTTAAAGACTAAGCCTGAGACAATAACAAGCTATTTTTTAAACCTCTAATTGTGGGCTGTAGGGTTAATTTGTTTGTGAATACTCTGTGAGTGAAATCTCTATATTGGTATGCTGTAAGTGAAATCTATATCATTGCTCAACTATCCATGAAATTCCAAATTTGGTAATGATAGTTCCAACTGTCTGTACATAAAGAACATCGTACATAATTTTCAG
This sequence comes from Novumbra hubbsi, assembly GCA_016801125.1. Lineage (NCBI taxonomy): Eukaryota > Metazoa > Chordata > Actinopteri > Esociformes > Umbridae > Novumbra > Novumbra hubbsi. The sequence goes on from JACXGK010000274.1 coordinate 92,499, forward strand.
TTTGGGTTCCACAGCGCCACTTTAAAATAAGACGCCGAAGATCCTGGAATGTATCTTGAATTAGTAAATTGGTTTAAGATGGCTGGACTACATAATGCAAACCCCAAATAAACCAAGCTAAGCCCTGTGAGTTCTAATGTACAGTAATTTAGCTATCTATGTCTAGGACACCAGTTAGGCAATCTATACAGTAACTAAAATATGAACAAAGCAAAAGCTGGCTTTAATTTAACAGGGGTTTTGCCCTCCACAAGGCCAGGGGAGAATAAAAGAAAGAAAATAAAAACGTGTAGCCCAAATGATCAGAAGCATCTCTGGTCTAATTGAAGCTTATTAACAGATGTTTTTAAAAGAGACAATCATGTCATACAATGAACGTTTGATTACCTGATTAGTTTTCCGCTTCAGTCCCGGACCTCTTACTGTACCTTTAAGAGGTATGACATAAAGAACTTCAGACCTTCGTTTTTTCATGAGTCCTAGTATACTTCGTGCGTTTCCCGCGCTCGACTGAGCAAGCCGGGTACCACTGAGTACAATTTTGACAATTATACAGCCTGCAGAGTGGATTTACGCTTTAGTATTTCTGTGCTACGGGTGGAGATGTGTCTTTCCTAAAAAAACTAATAGATTCCTCTACGAAACTCTAATTGAAGGTAACTCGAATGTACACAGTCTGTCGAACATTGAAGATCTATTTCACCTGCGGGCCGGACCTCAGACCGTTATCTGTGGCAGAAGAATTATATCCCTAACGGTAAGATTCTGCTATTATTAATACTCCCAATTGCTAGTATTTCAAATGGTCAGTCGTTACTCTATCCCATTGGTATAGTAAACATTGATACAACTACCACTTGTGGTTTATTGTAGACTAGACTATTTTTTCGAAAAAAAATCATTTTCCATTGTTAGGCAAATAACTAGTGTACAATTTGTTATATTATGTTTTTTTGCGACTTCAGTGATTTTATGTGACGTTATCATGAAGCAGTATTGGGCATTAAGTGATTGATATTAGTAAGTTATCATAAAATAACTTTATCATTATCACGGTGCAAACGTATTAAAGTTCTTTTCAAATATGTATATTATAATTATTGACTGTAGTCGTATTTCTAGTCAGAGTAGCAGCAAAAATAGTATTAAGAAAAACAAATATACTTTTTTTTTTTCATTTTTACTACTTAAATGATAAAAAAGGCAATAATGACTTTTGTCACATGAATAGGTGCTTAAACGTTTACCAAGTCGCGTGTGTCAGGGTCTCTCTGTGTCTTGGGCACATCTAGCACTCTCATGGAAAATAAGTTGTCCGTGGCAATTGTAGTGCAGAAAAAAAGGTGCGATTCGGGAAGGATAAAGCTGACAACTTGGTCAACCTGGGTTATGTATATTTCCTTGGTTTCGGTTATTCTAGACAGGTAATGTAAATTGAGTCTGTACATGATTCACTATTTATATAATGATGAACGTTTTTACGTGAAAGCTACACGTGGTTTCACAGAATTTCACATGGATTATCACACTTTGATCTCTATGTACGAAAAACATTTACAGTACATAAGTTGAAAACAAATTGATGTATCTACGCCAGTGGATACCGAAATCACCCACTGATTGAGGCTTGGATTCATACCGAAAATCAAAGTAAACCATTGAAATCACAGGCTGCTGAAATTGCACAATGTGGGTAGAGTGTATGCCCCCCACGTGCCTGTATGCACTTCCAGCAACTTGTGGGCACAGCTCCTGATGGGATGGAAGACGTCAGGCCCTCATGCCACCCTCATGGAGAATGTTGGGACAGTTTGGTCAGAAACTTGCACACCGGTAGCCCGTTGGAGGTCATGTTGTAAGGGCTCTGGCAGTGCTCCTCCTGTTCCTCCTCGCACAAATGAGAAGATTCCAGTCCTGCTGCTGGGTTGATGCCCTTCTATGGCCCTGTCCAGATCTCCTCGTGTAACTTTACTCACTCTTTACAAAGTGCTAAGCAGTGTAGTTTTAGTGTTTTATTATTACCCACAACTAAAGCAGGGTCAAAGAGGCTTGCCAAATACACAGGGAAAGGATTCATTGTCTTCTTCCAAGCAAGTGGTCAAGTAAGCCCAGAATTTGTGTTCAAATCCATCTTGGATGGAGGGAATTTCAATTTAGTGTATTGGAGCAGATTAGTGCTTCTTCACTGAACTGCGGAAAGGCTTTTTACTCTTGCCGCAGTTCAGTCCCGCTGCCATTAAATGTAGAATGTTACATTACGTTGATGCAGAATGTGAATAGCTTGTGGGTCAATTTCTGTAACAACTGAATGTGCTATGCACAACGCCTTTGCTTGGGTCCGTGGCTTGCACACGGTTACAGTGGGAACCCACATATGCCAGTCTGCCTGGGTATTCCTGGGGTATGGCTCCCGAAGATTTGATTAAGATTCTCAATAAGGTATTTTATAATTTATCAAATGAAATGAAATTAGAGATTTTCACAGTGACTGTGTGTTCCCTAGGGAAGAACAATTTTGAAACCGACAGCCTTTAGTACATGAGCCACAAAATGTCAAGGAGCGGGTTCTCTAGTGCACCAATACTCATCTAATTGGCCTTCATGGATTGTTTTAAAGAGGTAATGTCGTATGGTCTCTCTAACCATAGATCTAAGTGACTATACTTGACTGAATGATCAATTCTGATCAATTGGACAATCATTCGGACTCCTCCCCTCAGACACATCACCATTGATTCCGTGGCCTTATGCTCTGACTTCCATTCCAAAAATCCGTCGACCACATGTCTGTGTTTGTTTTGATACGCATTGTGAATGTTAACCAAATCCATGTAGGTCTAACTGACTGCGTGTGTTCTTCTGAAGGGTTTTTGATGTGGTGTGCTGATGGTCTGCTCTAATGCCTGGTTCTGACCCGCCTGGGTGAACAGAACCCAGGAGCCCTGAGATGATGAGTGTCCCCCCACCCTGGCACTCCTCTAAGGGATGAAGACCTCTGCTTTCCTTTTCATCCTGTCTTCCTTGTGCAGAACTATGGTCAGAATTATTCCCCTTTTATTCTGCACCTTCTGGCAGTTGGAAATGTACTTGACGTTATTCTCTTCACTCAGTTCGTAAATGTTGATAGTGTCATTTTACACCGCCATTGTTAGCTCTGCGGTGGACATTAAATGTCCTGTATTGGGTTGTGTTGCAATGTTTCCCTGTTCTGAATCACTTCAGGTAATGACCACCTCAGTGTGCTCTATAGAATTCACCGAAAACAGCAACCAAAACAGCAATAAATTACGCTTCACATCCTCATTTGGTGTAACCGGTTTAGTATACCAGCTTATTCAGGGAACTGGGGTAACCTGCTGATCTCCAATCTCTCTGTGGTTTGTCACCGGCAGCCTGTGTCAACAAAGACAGTGAAGGATACGTTGAAGGAATGGAACAGATACAGGAACGAGTGCATGCTGAGAATACAAATGGACCCTACAACCCCAGGTAACCTGTCCTGTGTGCAGACAGACAAGTAGAGCCAACCTGTACACATTATAAAATGGCCAGTCCAGTAGTCAACCAGTCCCCAGCCGGTTGATACCAGTCCCCAGCCGGTTGATACCAGTCCCAAGCCGGTTGTTACCCCTCCCCCAGCCGGTTGTTACCAGTCCCCAGCCGGTTGATACCAGTCCCAAGCCGGTTGTTACCACTCCCCTAGCCGGTTGTTGCCACTCCCCCAGACGGTTGTTACCAGTCCCCAGACGGTTGTTACCACTCCCCAGCCGGTTGTTACCAGTCCCCAGCCGGTTGTTACCAGTCCCCAGCCGGTTGTTACCAGTCCCCAGCTGGTTGATACCAGTCCCAAGCCGGTTGTTACCACTCCCCTAGCTGGTTGTTGCCACTCCCCCAGACGGTTGTTACCAGTCCCCAGCCTGTTCCAAACTCACATCTTCATCTTTTCTCAGCAGGCTTATTCTGCGGCCGCATGTTTGACATGTACGCGTGCTGGCCGGACGGCGTGCCCAACACCACCGTCAACGTGGTGTGTCCATGGTACCTTCCCTGGTACGACCAAGGTACGGGTGCTGGCTGGGCCGAGAATTTAAATTCTGCCGTATCCGACTTCCGTCTGGGGGGGTGGTGATGATGCTGTTTCCAGCTACAGCCGTGCAGAATTCAAGTTGCGTCACACGTTTCACTGTCTCCCTCTGGCTGTGGGCAGTTCGCCATGGCTACGTGTCGCGGCAGTGTGGGCACGACGGCCAGTGGGTAACGGACAACACCAGTCGCTACTGGAGGGACCACTCCCGGTGCACCGCGGACAACAACACGGCACAGGTAAACCCCGGTGAACAGCAAGCCTGGAGAGCGTCTTCACAGGCACATGCCAGGCATGGCTTGGAGATGGGGGCAGTTGTTCTGAGGTAACGCAAGATAAATGGGAGCCTGTTTTGGCTCACTTTCCAAAGTTCTGGCTGGAATGATACTATCCCTCCGGAATTAATCTCTACGAAATATGCACTAGTAGTCGTAATTGGCTTGTCTAGAATATATAGAGGTGGATGTCAATTCAATCAAAGCCAAATGGTCATTCAGTGTGCAAGAAGTACTAGACTAGATACAGTGGGGCAAAAAAGTATTTAGTCAGCCACCAATTGTGCAAGTTCTCCCACTGAAAAAGATGAGAGAGGCCTGTAATTTTCATCACAGGTACACTTCAACTATGACAGACAAAATGAGAAAAAATCCTGAAAACCACATTGTAGGATTTTTTATGAATTTATTTGCAAATTATGGTGGAAAATAAGTATTTGGTCAACTACAAACAAGCAAGATTTCTGGCTCTCACAGACCTGTAACTTCTCCTTTAAGAGGCTCCTCTGTCCTCCACCTGTTACCTGTTTCAACTTGTTATCAGTATAAAAGACACCTGTCCACAACCTCAAACAGTCACACTCCAAACTCCACTATGGCCAAGACCAAAGAGCTTTCAAAGGCCACCAGATACAAAATTGTAGACCTGCACCAGGCTGGGAAGACTGAATCTGCAATAGGTAAGCAGCTTGGTGTGAAGAAATCAACTGTGGGAGCAATTATTAGGAAATGGAAGACATACAAGACCACTGATAATCTCCCTCAATCTGGGGCTCCACGCAAGATCTCACCCTGTGGGGTCAAAATGATCACAAGAACGGTGAGCAAAAATCCCAGAACCACACAGGGGGACCTAGTGAATGACCTGCAGAGAGCTGGGACCAAAGTAACAATGCCTACCATCAGTAACACACTACGCCGCCAGGGACTCAAATCCTGCAGTGCCAGACGTGTCCCCCTGCTGTCCAGGCCCGTCTGAAGTTCGCTAGAGAACATTTGGATGATTCAGAAGAAGATTGGGAGAATGTCATATGGTCAGATGAAACCAAAATAGACTTTTTTGTAAAAACTCAACTCGTCGTGTTTGGAGGACAAAGATTGCTGAGTTGCATCCAAAGAACACCATACCTACTGTGAAGCATGGGGGTGGAAACATCATGCTTTGGGGCTGTTTTTCTGCAAAGGGACCAGGACAACTGGTCCGTGTAAAGGACAGAATGAATGGGGTCATGTATTGTAAGATTTTGAGTGAAAACCTCCTTCCATCAGCTAGGGCATTGAAGATGAAACGTGGCTGGGTCTTTCAGCATGACAATGATCCCAAACACACCGCCCGGTCAACGAAGAAGTGGCTTCGTAAGAAGCATTTCAGGGTCCTGGAGTGGCCTAGCCAGTCTCCAGATCTCAACCCCATAGAAAATCGATGGAGGGAGTTGAAAGTCTGTGTTGCCCAGCAACAGCCCCAAAACATCACTGCTCTAGAGGAGATCTGCATAGAGGAATGGGCCAAAACACCAGCCACAGTGTGTGACAACCTTGTGAAGACTTACAGAAGAAAACGTTTGACCTCTGTCATTGGCAACAAAGGGTATACAACAAAGTATTGAGATAAACTTTTGTTATTGACCAAATACTTATTTTAATTGTTTTAAATCCTACAATGTGATTTTCTGGATTAGTTTTCTCATTTTGTCTGTAATAGTTGAAGTGTACTCCTTTTTTTCAGTGGAAGAACTTGCACAATTGGTGGCTGACTAAATACTTTTTTGCCCCACTGTATTCCAGTTGTATACAATCTGAACTGAACAGAGAAAGTAAATTACTAGAACTGTCATGTTGTTTTGATAATGTCCTGATGCTCTTTTAGCCAGTTCCCTCCAGCGACCCCTCCCTGCATGCTAAACTAATGTCCTTCTTAACTCATCTATTTATTTCACAACCAATTCTACGTTCCATTATGTGCCCAGTAGTGAATGGCCCTTCACTACATTAATATTAAAGATGTCATTCAGTTGGTTCCTCATTCAGTCTGGCAGGGTTTATATATCTGTCTTGGCTCTGGAGTGGGCAGGGGTGTAATGATATTGGAGCCATGCGGATGCCATATCTTAATTGGGTCTACTTGTTTTTGCAGGAAATTAAACTTTTATAGTCTATTTATTTTTTTATTTACACCTCAAATTGAAGACTTCGAAGATTTACTTTAACAAATAATTAATTGAAGCCTACAAAAACATTCATTTAAATCCTATTACATTTCGCTACTGCTACAGGATTATTTTCCTGCTGTCTGAAACTTGCAATGAACAAGGCCCATCGACATGTGAATCTTTCTGCTTTATTTCACAATTTAACTCGCGATATTTCGTTTTTCCCACTAAATCTAACAACTATAGAAATGTTTGTAGCAAAAAGTAAAGAAAAAAATCTATAATAATTTTCCGATGTTGCGTTCCTAGACACAGTTCTGTCTTTACAAGGGAGGAGACGGCGTTCACCATGGGGGGGATATTGCTGCTCAAAACGAGGAACGCAACTGCCTTTTGCCTATGTCGACCCCCAGGTCTAACAAATACAACGAATTGTTGAGTGAGTGAATGAGTGGTTGTCACATCCTGTGAAAGTCGTTGCGTATCAGACCGTTCTCCATGATTACGACAAAAGCTTGTTAGCCGGCAACCGGTTAATAACAGCGATTAGGCACCTCGGGGGGATTTCAGCGTTCGGCCAAAACGGCCACTTAAACAACGCTTAACATTGCGTTGTGCGGATGAACGCAGCGTCGGTCACTCCGGCCCCTCCTCCGTGTAATCTGAGCGCAGGCCTTTGTGTTTCCACAGGAGAAGCAAATGGGGATCTTGGCCTCCTTCCGGCTGATGTACACGGTGGGCTACTCCCTGTCCCTGGTCAGCCTCACGCTGGCCTTCTTCATACTGCTGATCTTCCGGTAAGCCCTCGGCCCACAGTCACGGTGTAGCTCAGGGTTAGACCCTGACCACAGGGGCACTTGGTGCGGGTCTGAATATGAGGCTTAACTTTGAATCCTCGCGACGTGAATCTGAAAAGTGCAAAGCCAATGTGACACCTGTAACGCCGGCAGTAGAGTAGCCACGCACTGATGCCGTCTTTCGCGTGTTGCACCGTAGGAAACTTAGATGCACGAGGAACTATATCCACACCAACCTGTTCGCCTCCTTCATCCTGCGAGCCATATCCATCCTCACCAGAGACGCGGTTCTTCCCCGAGACACGCCCGAGTTCAGGGACAACAGAGACGTGTCCAACGCCCTCAGTGACCAGGTCAGGACATAATACCAAACGCACACGGATGCCGTAGACCAGGGTTTCCCAGGCCGTGTTTGTTTGGGCCCTAACAGTCACACGCCTGATTGTAATGCAAGGCTTGATGATCGGTTGATTACCGATCATCAAGCGTAGGTGGTGGGGCAACCTTTGAATCTGGGTGTGTGAGTGCTTCGGGCAAAAACCACAACGTGTACTCCTTGGGGTCCCCAGGACCAAGATTGGGAAACACTGCTGTGGGCAGTCATATGTGACCTCAATCCCAATGATGGGTTTTGACCTCTTTGACCTTTGCCCCCAGGCCCTGCCCGGCTGCCGCGTGGCCCAGGTGCTGATGCAGTACTGCGTGGGAGCCAACTACTTCTGGCTGCTGGTAGAGGGTCTGTACCTCCACAACCTCCTGGTGCTCATGGTCTTCTCTGAGAACAGCTACTTCTGTGCTTACCTTGTCATTGGCTGGGGTACGCACACACACACACACACCCAAACACACAGATGAATGGACACCCACACCTAATACACACATTCACACACAGATGCCTTCCACGCACACGCAAAAGCATGGTGAATAATTCCACTGTACTATTTCTTGCCAGTAACGTCTTCTTTTGGGGGCGCTGTGTGCAGGAACCCCAGTTTTGTTTGTGGTGCCCTGGGTCATTGTACGACACCTATACGAAAATACACGGTGAGTCATCCCACCGACCGTCAGTCATGTTGATGAAAACAGAAATGCAACTGATAGATTGTGAATCATCTCATCCCAGGTGCTGGGAGATCAACGAGAACATGGCATACTGGTGGATTATCCGCACACCCATTCTCCTGGTCATTCTGGTGAGGGTCCGAGTGGCGTTATGGGTGGATTGAAAAATGAGAACAATATATCAATGAAAAAGTCATTACATTTTTCATATGATTTGTCTGGCTCAGGCACCACGAGCTAAGACTACTCTTCACTTCTACAGCAGCCCCTTTGAGATATCATGCAACGTATCTTCAGCACCTACAGACCTAAGCAAAAAAACCTTTAAATAAATGTAACAGCCCAAACATTAGCTGTCTGACGTGCTGTATTGCCTGGATGCAAGATACTTTTTCAGTCTGATTAATTGTAGCAGCTTCATTATATGAAGCCAAATCTGCACTTTGTCTCCCTGGCCCAGTTACTCAAAGCTTTTCAATTAAAAGCGTTTAACTGGAATCAATCAATTGGCACAATAGCTGACACAGACTACGAGTTAATTTTTTATTTGGCCTACAGTTGCATAAGAATGCAAAACTGCAAAGCACGGTGCGTTTCACTGTCCAATCAGGTCTTTTTGGCCTCCTTGTTTAAGAACCCTAATAATCTAATGACAATAATGAATGGAAATAATGAATATAAACAGGAACAGGGTGGCTGCAGTTTGACCATGTTTTCATCCTCCTTCCAGGAGCGTGTTTAAAAACCATGTTACATTACTTTAATGTGGGACACCAAAACCCAAGATAGCTACATTCTAGCCAGCTACCTGGCTAACATGGACAGAGAAATTGCTCACCTGGTCTTTATAGTCAGAGCATTGGCAATGGTAATTCACTTACGGTCTCACATGAATCAACCCCTGTTTCTCTCCTCCACCGTGCCACCCATGCAGTCTTGTTTTTCATGGTCAACAGACTGTGAAAAGAGGGAGGAAAGGTTGTATTGGATGTGTAGATTAAAATGCATGGATTACTCATCAACCCAGACTCGTGTCACTTGGTCTACTTTCTTTGTAACACTTAGAAATAACAAACTAGCCATGTTCCCGGGAGTTTTAATCCATCTAAAGTGTCCTAATAATAAGGGATTTCCGTTACACTCTGAGAGGAAGTCCCAGAACATCAATTTGTCTCCAATATTTTCCATTAGAAGTATTATGCCAGAAAACATTAGGTTTTTCCATTCGCATGAAATGTTGCTTACCCCCAAAGGGGAAGATGTGCATTGGGTTTACAAGTAATTATGTGTTTTCTCAATTCCAGGTCAACTTTTTTATATTTATTCGGATCATACAGATCCTTGTCTCCAAATTGAAGGCACACCAAATGAGGTACACAGATTATAAATTCAGGTAAGAAAAATATAGCACCTTCAAATACACAAATGAGGTGACAACACACACCAATCAAACACCTTATACAATCAATCTTAGTCAACTCATTTCTTACGCTTTTTGTAGTTTAGATGTTTTTTGTCACAAGACTAACTACCCACCTCGCAGGAATGCATTTACTTTTTAGAATTAGACCTGAGTGGGCACATGGTGAATACTGTAAATAAAACCTGCCAAAAAGCACAGCTGTAGCAGGTTTGATTGATCCCAGCCTTTGTCTGCAGTATACGATACCTTATTAAACACGGTTCCCTTCCTGGAATATTACCAAACTTTTGGCAGTGTTGCAAACATTCAGTATAAACATAGACTGTACAGCACTCTGGTGTGAGCCAATAGCATTTCTGATGACCTACGACTATCCACACTGAAGACATTTACTTTGAACGGTTCACATCCATTACCTAAAAACACATTCAGCAAGTGCTTCTAACATCTCTTAACATTTCAGACAGAGTGATGATAGATGTATAATTCTCTGATGTTTCTGTGTTCACGGATGCCTCATCTTTTGATTGTAACCGAAGGTCCTTGGGGGGAAAAGCAGCCACATCATCACATTGTCAAATCTGACAAACAGTACTGTGCAAAAGTCTTAGATGCCAGGAAAGTTGAACAAAGGCCTTTTATTCGGGTAGTAAGTGTTTTCATAAAAAAAAATCTCTCTCTCCATATATATACAGTGGGGCAAAAAAGGATTTAGTCAGCCACCAATTGTGCAAGTTCTCCCAATGAAAAAGATGAGAGAGGCCTGTAATTTTCATCACAGGTACACTTCAACTATGACAGACAAAATGAGAAAAGAAATCCAGAAAATCACATTGTAGGATTTTTTTATGAATTTATTTGCATTCAGATGGTCATTGGCAAACTTCAGAAGGGCTTGGACATGCGCTGGCTTGAGCAGGGGGACCTTGCGTGCACTGCAGGATTTTAATCCATGACGGCGTAATGTGTTACTAGCACATTAACTGTTACCAACTGTTGTTGCCTTCTCACCAAGCTGCTTGCCTATTGTCCTGTAGCCCATCCCAGCCTTGTGCAGGTCTACAATTTTATCCCTGATATCCTTACACGGCCATTGTGGGGAGGTTGGAGTCTGTTTGATTGAGTGTGTGGACAGGTGTCTTTTCTACAGGTAACAAGTTCAAACAGGTGCAGTTAATACAGGTAATGAGTGGAGAACAGGGGGGCTTCTTAAAGACAAACAGGTCTGTGAGAGCCGGAATTCTTACTGGTTGGTAGGTGATCAAATACTTATGTCATGCAATAAAATGCAAATTAATTACAAAAGAATCATACAATGTGATTTTCTGGATTTTTGGATTCTGTCTCTCAGTGTGATAAAAATTACAGACCTCTATATGCTGTGCAAGTAGGAAAACCTGCAAAATCGGCAATGTATTAAATACTTGTTCTCCCCACTGTATAATGGTGATTTTGGTTTCCATGTACCGTTGTCATGTCAATTGTTCTCAACAAATTACACAATGTACCGGAAATATTTATTTTATTTTATTATATATTTTGTTCATCAAGACCCGATGTGTGATTTAAGTTTTTCTTTATTTTATTTTAGCAGGATATCCCTTACTATCCAAAATAAATGACTTTAGTTTGACTTTATGATGCCTTAGAATTTTGCACCGTACTGTACAGAAAGTCTGATTGGAATTGATGTAGCTGGTGCAGTGATTCAGAACAACATGGGAAGAAGATTCCCATAAGCTACTTTCTTTTGAAGTTTTTACTGAACCTCTCTATTCACTCCAGCCATAGAAGTTGTTGGATTCACTATTTGGCTTTCATGTGGTGACATCGAGATGTTATCCTTGTAGGACCAAACAGACAGCTCTGAAACCCTATTCATACCTTATTCTAAATCTGTCGTTTGTCCAGACCAAATGATCACAGTGCATCACTGACATGTGTCCAAAAGTATGGGCACAATCAGAATATGAACAAGATCAGGGGAAGAAACATGCAGTATGTACAAAGGCCAAATGTTATTGGCAGGTATGAATAGGCTTTAGCAGTTCTCCTGGCTTGTGTTTGCAGGTTGGCCAAGTCCACTCTGACTCTCATTCCTCTCCTGGGCATCCATGAAGTTGTCTTGGCCCTGATGTCAGAAGAACATACCGAGGGGATCCTCCGAAGTGTCAAACTCTTTTTTGAACTCTTCTTTAACTCTTTCCAGGTAATACATTGGACCATGATGAGATAAACGCTTTGGGGATGTGTCTGTCTGGATTCTTCTTTGGGTGTTTGTCCTGCTGTGCATCCCTTAGTTTATACACCGGGCCTAGGCAGAATCAACATAAGCGGTCGATTAGGGCTCTCGTCCGCTAGGGGGCCCCGATCGCTAGGAACCACTTGGGGAAGGGGCCCCAAATATTTGTTTTCTTATGGCCCCTAAATGGCAAGAGCCGGCCTTGTCCACGCTTGTTTCCCTCTTTGCACGCGCATGCGTTCCCAACTTTGCACACTTCCTTCTCTGTGGTACCTTTAGTCTATTTGGGTCTAGTTTCACATGTTTGTGTGTCTGTCACCTCACAGGGTCTTCTGGTGGCCATCCTCTACTGCTTCGTCAACAAGGAGGTGAGTGAGCAGGTTTGCGTTTGACGAAGCCCAGAGCGAAAGTAGCGGTCCCACCTGAGGTTCTGGCCCATCTAGTGTTGTCAGTTTCGATGAGAAGCTGGTGTTTTCTGCCACCTACTGTCAGCCTGTTGTTATAGCTGGTCTGTCACAGTCATGTTTAGTATGAAGTGATACTAAATCAAATAAAACGTAACTATATTTACACAGCACTTATCTTTTATTTATTCCAATGTGTTTTTAGAAGTTAAACAAAAATGCTAACTACTCATCACGGGTGGTAGTTGTCATTGTTTTCAGAAGATTGCTGATTTAAGCGAAACCCCTCTCAAAGTCCCCCTTTATCTACACCTATCCATCTCTCCCAGGTTCAGTCCGAGATAAACAGGAAGTGGCAGCGATGGAAGCTGGGAGTTGCTGTCCTAGATGACATGCGCAATACTGGCAGCAACTCACCACAGGGGGGCGCCACCACAGGGCAATGCGAACATGACCAGCTCTGCCAGTCTGACTCTCCGCAGAACAACATTCAAAATCTCTCCTCGGGTGCCTCTGCGTTTGGGCCACATCTACCCTTACCTCACCACCACCCAGCTACCAAGAAGGGCACGGCTTACTGCTACATCTCTGGCCAAAGCCAGGAGCTCAGCCGCCTGGGTGGAGCTCTCCTGGGCCACGGGAATGTTGATGGAGACCTTAAAATCTCTGAGAGCAACTGCTAAGTGGCACTCTGTCAAGAGGGGCTAACGACTAGCCTGGCTACCCGTGGTGCTTTTTGGGCTAACAACTAGCCTGGCTATCTGCGTTTCGGACGGACTCTGAAACAGAAAAACGTTCGATACAGTTACGTTTTTCCAGATCTACACGGCTGACGGGGTGTTTCGTTGAGCCGTTGCGTTAATAGTTGAATGAGACCTGGGACTCATCCGCGCCGGCCAACCACTTGAGGGATGCCAGTGGCAGTTTGCATGGCGACTTACATTGAAATCGTCCGCTGCTTTGTGTTTGTGTCATACTTCAAGTAACCAGTGATTGGATTATCTCTAACCAATCAGAATCTAAGATGCTATTTCTGAACACTGCTGTACACCAGTACATGTTTGCTGACCCAACCCGTGAATGTCTGGGCCCAATTGGATCTTTTAAAAACATTTTACATTGTAGAATTAATTTTGCTCACTTCATGACCTGTTGTGAAGAAAGAAGGAACATTGGTGGGCGTGGCATGATGTATAGCCAGAGCAAGATGTGCAAAATAACCTTGCCTGAACTGACCTAAATGTTGAGTAAATATACTACACCACAATAAGTACTAATAGTAAGATAATATTGGATCTGATAGTTTTCAAAAAAAGCACTCCCCCAAAGATATTATTGTTTCATATTTGTGCCCATTTTCATTCCAATACGTGATTGCATTGAGAAAATAACACTGTTAAATCGATATATGCTCTGACTGTTTATGGAGATTTTCTTTCTACCTCTTGCTCTTCCTGTGGACAAAGTAGAAATGTTTCTGCTACCATGTGCCAACCGAGGGCTTTCATGTGCAAAGGAAGTCACAACAATAGAGGTTTTTTATTGTTGTATACTGTTTTGGACAAACTATCTGCGACTTTCAGGATGACAGTCCACTGACTTTACCAGTGGGCTAGCAATGCATGCCCATAACACACAAATACAAACAGACACTGAAAAACTCTGACTGGCCTTTAGGTCAGATTGCTAGCACCTCCAGCAGGGCAGAAGAGAATATTATACCATCAGATTTACTCACAAGGGATGTTTTTGCCATTTACTACATGCTAGAACTAAGAAAATGGATCTGGATTTATAGTAGGTTTTGTGCACAAGAGATGTGAGTCCTGTTGTTCCTCTGCTGGCTATTCTGTCAAGGCTTGAGACTATAAAAAGAGTGTAAGCTGCTGAGACTTGAGATGTCTATGATGATCAATGCAGCCCAGGCACTTTTTGATCACATGCAGAGTGAGATTAGTTCATACAATGCACTTAGTGTAGGAAACAAAAGAAAATATACTGTACTCTACAAAAAGTTGTGGATTATTGCTATTGTTTTATTAATATAGTGGTAATTGTCAAATAATCTAACGTGTCCAAAATCAAGCTCTTTTTCGTGATCTTCTCGAATATCACAGTCTGGCGGAGTTTTGAATACTCACATGGTGAGTTACGGTAGCTTGTCTTTTTTTACAAAGAAGGTTTTACAAGTAATGCTAACCACACACATTCACCTGAAGGTTTTATATCACCTTTTAGCACTGCTCTTGGCAAGTGTGAATCTGTCCTGTTTCTGACAGGACTTCTTGTAGAAGAACTGTCAATAGATTTTCCACCCACAAGCTGGGTTTTATTGAATTGCTTGGCAGATGAACGTATGGGAAAGTTGTTATAATATACTACTAGCGCTGACAAAATCCTAGGTACCACATGTCATGTCTGTAGGGTAAGGATGTCTTGTACTGTACGTGTTCCTGGTTCAAACCCTGTTTATACCTGGCTCATGTTTTTGCCATTGCACTCCACAGCTGATTTCAGTAATTAAAGCTTGATGAGTCGATGATAACTGGTGAAAAAAAGCATATACGTTTAAATTTGTGTTAAAGTGTAAACTGACAAAATCTGTATGAAAAACACAACATTTGTTCGGTACCTTCCCATTAAACGTATTGTGAAGACAAAGTGGGCTTTGTTAGATTCCCATTCACAACTAAATGATGAGCCATTCAGGTCAAGGGAGATTTCTTTTTTATAAGCATGAGTCCAACATATTGACCTTTTATAGTTCTTACATGTTCTCCTCCTGGCAATCTCCAAAGATTACAACGTTCAACACAACATTTTATGTCAGAATTCATAGGACAGGGTCAAAGGTAATAGCCAATCAGTACAAAAGGTCTATCCCTAAACCATTTACTTTCCATATTCCAACAGTTTGTTGCTATTCCTTCAACACATATATGAAAGCTACACATCCCCATCTTCTTTGGTGGTTGATCTTTGTGATAATGGTTGGCATAGCAACGCACAGGTGGGAAACCTTCCAATGCGAGCGACGCCCAGCAAGCCCTACATACTACGTCTGGCAAAGGAGTCACAGTGGTGCGGACTGCACAATAAGTGTATTTCCCTAAATAGGTAGACCAGACAACCCAGTAAAACCATAATATAGTATTGAGTAAAGTAACCAAATGGCTAGATCAGTTCTAGAAGAAAGCGTAAAATGGATTGCAAGCATTAGCTAAAAATGTTTGTTTGCCCCTTTAAAGAAGATTAAAATCAAAACATACAGACTAGAAGCTGTTTGAATTAGGAAATATTTGGTTTCCTGAGCTTCGCATAACAGGTGTAAGGCCGTGCCAGGCGTCCAATGAAGCAGGACACTACACTGGCATCAATCTCCTCTGGTGGACTGGAGCCGCTAAAGGAGAAGTGCTGAAGAAGGGAAGTAAAGAAGATGAAAAGCACCATTCTGGGAATCCTAATTCCATCCCCCAGACAGGACCGCTTCCCTGACGGGACAAGAGAGGAGCAGCAGTCAACTCAACGGAGA
Source organism: Novumbra hubbsi (assembly GCA_016801125.1). Lineage (NCBI taxonomy): Eukaryota > Metazoa > Chordata > Actinopteri > Esociformes > Umbridae > Novumbra > Novumbra hubbsi. The sequence goes on from JACXGK010000274.1 coordinate 108,468, forward strand.
CACTGAATTCTACACATTGACCAGGCAGGGCCATCGCATACAGAATAGGCAAAACATCAAAAGAAAATTAAACAATGATGATGTTGACACTATTAACTCTAAGATTCTTATAACAGACTCACCCAGTCCAAAAGCAAGAAATCCGTCATTTTTCTTAAAGTGTCCACTATCATCCAGGAAGTTATTTGGATCAAACTCATCTGGGTTTTTAAACAGTTTGGGGTCCCAAAGTACAGATGACAGTAGCGGAAACATTTGAGTTCCCTGAAAGAATAGACAGGTACACATAAAATACATCTGCTGTTTATTATGTAAATGTGATATTTGAGTTGTTTCATGGTTGTCTAGTAACCTGTGGGATGTGGTAGCTGTGGAACACTGTGTCACGGGTCATTTGGTGAGGGACAGCCATAGGCGCGAGACTCATGGTTCTCTGAACATCATGGATGACAGCATCTGTGTAGGGCATCTTCTGTCTGTCTTCAACTGTGGGGAATCGGCTTGAGCCAATCACGTTGTCAATTTTCTTCTGAACTTTCTCTGAGGAAAAGAGCAACTGTTGTAAAATGACAGTGATCAATGTCAGTAAAATGAACATTGCTTAGGATACCTGGGATATGAGGGTCAATGTGGGTATAATTTAGGGTACCTTGGATAAGAGGGTTCTTCATCATCATCAAAAAGGCGTGTGAAAGTGTGGATGACTGGGTCTCTGTGCCAGCAGCAAAGATATCCCAAACACATGGAAACAAGTTGTCAAAGTTGTATTCAGTCCAAGGCTTCTCCTTCTCCTAAAAAAAGCCATAAAATACCCAAATCATACACTAATCACAGTTTCTTCAAAAAAACATTTATATGGCCCCATGTGATCATTGAAGACACATTTAAGAAAACAACGCTTTCGGGATATTCATTTTTTATATAATATTATTTTGACAATGCGTAGTGAATTCAACAACCAGTTACATGCAATCTGTCAATGTTTTTACCTCTGACATTTTAACCAAGTAGGCATCCAAGAAGTCTTGGGGGCTGGAGGTGTCCAGGTGGTTTTGGCGGCGTTCAGATTCTTGTCGTACATAAGCTTTTGCTTTGTCTACAGCCGCAAACATCTCATGGTGTTTGCCTGGAAAGCACTCAACAATTTTGGGGAAAACGTTGTACAGCTGGAAAAGGTCCAACATAGAAGACAGGGGACGGAAGACATAGAATCTTGTGACACCGGTACTAATATAAGTAATAATATAAAAGATTTCCCACTGTCAGGTAAACCATTCCTACTGTTTAGCCTACCCACCCTTGACAGCCTGGGTTATAGAAAGTTGGAATGGTGCGATTTTCTCCTGTGTTAACTTTGTTATTGATTCTGCTAACGCTATGGGCTAGTTTCACAAACACAAATTAAGCCTAGTCTAGGACTAGACCATATAGCTTGTTTTTTAGTCCTAGACTAGGCTTAATCTTTGTCTGTGAAACCGGCCCTACACTGTGTGGATATTTCACCCTAATTTAGGCTACCTGTAATTAAATGTTTGCAGAACCCCACAACCTCTTACTTTCTGGATTTTACTTCTCGGATGGAATTAGGATAAAGACTACTTAGGGTTGTCTCCGCTTCATGTAAGGGATTTTAATGGAGCTATTTTAAAGAATAACCAGAAAATGTTGTTGAGTTGTTGATGGTGGGCAATGGAAGGAGGGCATTCTTATATGCTGTGACGTCACGTGCTACTATACATTACATTATGCAACTATTTGCATAATGTACCGTAACTTAGTCATACTGGAATATATGCAGTATGTTTATATATGCTGTACAGCCAAGTTGCAATCATTTTTCCTTTTTAACTATACACCGCAAGTGCATCTATAAGTAAATATAAAAACATTAAATAATCTCGAAATAAAATGTATTACTATACCATTGAAACATTTCCTTTAAGTACATCAAAGTATGAATAGACAGCCTTGTACATGATCTGAAACTCCGGGTCGTTATATTCAAAATTGCGACCAAAAACTATGGAGCAGAATAGGTTGATGATTGAATGGAAAAGAAGGTCCTTGGGGTTCACGGTTGAATCTGAAATAGAGAACGTTAACATCCATTACACATGTGTGCACAAACATGTAAACACACCCACACACAGAAACAAACATACAGTACCTCCATGTTCATTGAAGGCTTTCACTAGACACTTAGCCTCCATTTGGACCCTCTCCTCAAGACTCCTGCATCCAATTCCAAAGTTTTTCAGGGACATCAAGGAGAAGCCACGAAGTTCCTTCCATCGCAGTCCATTACTCCGCCCCACTCCTACAAGATGACAGAGGCACAGAGAGGGAGGGGATCGATACCGGTCAATAGTTCACTCTTCAAAGCAAAGTTAATTTCCACACCATATTTAATGTCTCTCGCGCAATATCATTTCCTTACCATATTCATTCATGAGTCTTTTGGCGATGGCAACGTTCGCTCTTCCGTTGAAATCTTCTCCTTGGTCCACCAGAGCTTCTTTGATAGCCTGGTATCCAGAGACCACCACTACAGGTGTGGAGCCCAGCCACACTGTAAAGACTGAGCCATACTTCTTACTGAGCTGTTGAGGGGAGATGTGAAGAACCAAGTCATTCTAAAAATATTTTAATGTAAACATCCATCGTTGAGGTTGAAATCTTGAAAATGTAATATTTACCTGTCGGCCTGAAATTACATTTTGGACAAGTGTTCTTAGAGCGCAAGTTTTTTACTCCAAATTATAATGGATTTTTTTCTTAAATGGTTTATTGAAAGAAACATTCAAAGGTGTCCTTTGAAGATTGCTTACATATAGGGGCTAATCTCTGAACAGTACCGTTGAATGATTCTTATAATGAATTATTGTGTCATGCCCTGGCTGCGGGCCCCTGGCCGTTTCAGGGCATGCCGGCTAGTGAGGCCTCTAGCCCTCTCTATGCCATTGTGGGCTCCCCAGTCAGAGCAGCTGCATTCAGTTGACTCTGATTGGGGAGCCTACTTAGGCTAGGCTACAGGCACACTTTGTGTGGTTTATTGTTTGTTTGTTAACAACGCTCACGGTTTGTCCTTTGTTTAATTCAAGTTGAAGTGGATGCGCTACATGTTATTTGTATATCGTTTTAAGTTAGTTAGTTAGTCATTTTACGTGTATAGTTTCGTGTAGTTTGTACCTGTTTGTTCTAAGGATTAAATTCACTCTTTAGTTTCTAAAATGTCTGCATTTGGTTCCACCGCACACTACGACCGTGACATATTGACTATCAATGATTGCATGAATAGCTTGATTTATATACTAGAGAAAAATAAACAGATTTCCAATGATTACTGACCTCCATATAGAACTTGTCTGGTTGTTTCAAATCTATTTGTAGCAAATTACCGAGCAGAGGAATTCCTGGAGGACCCAGGGGCAGTTGTCGATACCGTTGCCGTTTTTCCAAATACTTCCAAAGTAAAAGAATTATTGCAACACCTATTAATATGGATGAAATGTATGTCTGCAAAACATGTAGTAAACCCATTATCAACTGATTGCAGATCTATAGGGTGTGACGGAACCAATTTTAACTCTTAGCTGAGTAGAGGGAGACCAGAGAGAGAAAATAAGGTATGAGAAGAGATTCTGTTAGAGCAAATAAGTGCGAGTTACAACATGTGAGCAGGGAATGCAAGTGAGAAAAACTAGACCCTTGCTGCTTGAACAAGAAAGTCGTGTCTGACGACCGTCTCCACATGGGCGGCTTGACGGGGTTCCCTCAGGGTAGTTAGTTAACATTCCCCTAGAGCGGGATGCCAAAGACAGTTAGAGGGGTGTGTGTGGGACAGTCCAGTTTAGGTCTTGTGCCGTATAACATCTAGCAAACAGAAGCCTTCTCAGAGCCTAATTCTGTCTGACGGTAAAACTATGGGGTGTCGTGCATTTCCAGGCACGGCCTCAAATGGATGTCTTAGATGGGTTCTGTTTTGTGATCGGTTACGTGCTGGGCCATCTAAGGATTCTTTCTCCAATATACTCTGCCAAGTACTAAGATGGATTATATTCAGACTTGTGACCAAAATTATGTTCAGAATAAGTGTTGTATCTCCACCAGTCCCGGCATGGCGTCCTGCTCCAGGGGCTGAAGCTACAACGGCGCCACGTCCAAGTCCAGAGCCTCCACCTGTCTCGGCATCGTTGTCCCTCCCTCCCCTCCCTTGGGGTGTTGGGTCTTGCGTTTTGGTGCCTTGAGACTGTCAAGTCTTGGCTGGGGGCCTCCAGCCTTCTCTATGTGGCTAGGGCTCACAGCCAGGACCTGACACTGATTCCTGTTCGTTCTCCCTAATCAGAAACCGCTGTACGCTGTTGTCTCTGATTGGGGAACCTATTTCAGTTTCCTTGAGTTTTGAGTGTTTGTTGGATCATTGTTTTTGTCATGTGTTACTGTCATTTTCGCCGTTCGATTGTTTCTGTCGTACTGGTTTTGTTGGAGCCTTTGGAGTTTTCTTTAAGTAGCCCTTTTGTTTGTTCCCTGTTTTTGCCTACGAGTATGCTCTGTGATCAGCAATAAAAGTTATGTTTTTCGGTACACCTCTGCATTTGTGTTCTGCCTCCTGGAGTACCCCTGACAGAAACCAACTACTCTGAAGCAGATTTACACTCTTGGCATGTTCCTTCAAATGCTTCCTTTTCATGTTGTTGAAAAGATCCATCACGATATATAAAATCGTCAGATCAACAAATCAAACGTACCCCTTTGAGAGTAACCCTGAAATGGAGGTAACGGGTATGCACTCAAACACTGGTCCTGCCCGGCCATCCAACACCCAGAGTCCACACCAAATCATTTTGTTTTTAGGGGGTTTATGGGGGGCCAGCCGGGGGTTTCCTAAAGAGCCACTTCCGCTGGCACCACCAGAGTGGCTAGAGGGGCCCCTGCTGCAAAGTAAAGTTAAAATGAAAGGCGGTATTGACGCTTTAACTTTATTCCCTGCTAGCACTGGCTTCGCTGATAGATACACCATTGACCTAATAGTCTTTTCTTTAATGAGTTATGTGATATATTAACATATTTTTGTTAATATATATGTGTTTGGCTAACATTTTTACATGTTACACAAGCAATCAATGCTCATTTCCATCAATATGTACAATCCCATATAAAATAAGATCAATTTCAGATGCTTAGAGTTCCCCACCAGAAACACTTCTTATCAACATGTATGTAATCAATCAATCAATCAATCAAGTTTATTTATATAGCACAATTCATACATAGATGCAATTCAATGTGCTTTACAAGACAAGACATTAAAAGAGAAATAAAAAGAGAAAATTAAAAAATTTAAACTTTAAAAGAATTAAAAGAGCAATACAATTTTATAACTAACAGTCTGTCTACCACTTGTCCACACATTCACTCAGTAAACATCCAAAGCAACTCAGGTCTCGTTATATAAACAGCCTGATATTTTATCCGTGGATCATTTACACGATGCAGCGCGCCTACTTACATCCCAGTGTATTCACAATAATACACTCATACACTCATTGCATTGCGATCTTACTTCCTTTCCACTTTGTAAGAGTACGCGTTTTACAAACCGACTCCACGATTTAACCTCATTACGTCTTCCCACTTTTCGGTCACAGTTTAAACAGACATGGATCATTTTTAACATGTAAAAAATACTAAATTAAGTAGGATTTTGAAAAAGTAATGAAAATGAAAAAGTCTGGTAATCCTAACCTATTCACCAGCTCTAACATCTTTTCCAATCTGACAAGGTTATGAATATCAATGTTACAAAATCTCTGAAGACAACTCTTAAAAATAGCCAATGAAAAAAAGAATATTTGAAATACATTATTTTGGATGCAAATTAGCTTTGAAATATAAAACCATACCTTAGAGATTGTACCTGATGTTTATGGTAAGATAAAACTCCCGCTTTTGGTTAAAACATACATCTATATGTATACAAATACAAAATTAAAGTATATGATAAAGCATAATAGTACAGTTGAGAGACATACCACAATTGAAAATGCAAAACTTGTTAGTATATTGGGAAAGATTGTTGCACCTATGTCATCTGGAGAGATGGTCTTAATAGAAAAAAAAAGATGTATGGGTATAGTTAGGTGTATTTAGGTAAGTATAGATATATACACACTATATGTCTACATGTGTTTGTGTATGTGTTATGGATGCAGCGTGTGTGGTATAGATGTTTGTATGAGTAAGTGCTTTGGTATATGGTAAAATATATTGAAATGTGCCCCTGGAACAAGCTTTTGAACAAAACCTCGGATGCAAATTAACCTAAAATGATGAAACTATACCATAAAGCTTGTACCCAAAGAATATGGTGAGAAACAACTCCCTAAACAACCTCTACAGTCATCTACAATAAAAAGATAGAAAAGGAAAAGCAGCTGACATTCAGACAGTTTCTGCTCCAGACAGTAAGATGGTCACTCCACAGTCCTGACTTTGATGTAACAATCATAGGATTGTGGCATACGGCCAAAACTGGCACACTCTGGTTCAACGTTGATCTTCTCTGGGGGTTGGGTCCCGCTGAAGGTGAAGCGCTGCAGCAGGGAGGTGAAGAAGAGAAACAGCTCCATTCTGGCCAGAGCCTCTCCCAGACACACCCTCTTCCCTGAAGAGAAAAAAGAGAAAGGTTGATGTCAGTAATCCATAGCAAGTTAAACAGTTTAGTAACCCGAACAAACACAAAGTGCTTGATGTTTTGCCTTCCTGTATTCAAGCACAACACAATTTTTCTCAGCATCCACTTTCAAGGATGTGCCTTAGTGGCTGTTGAACAGTCATTACAATTTAAGAAACAGTCCACACTTCAAACACTTGTTCAGTACCAAAATTACTCTTAATAAATCGCCAAATCCAGTAATTAAAATACATTGTCAACAGGTAATCAGAACAGAAGAACTCAACATAACCCAAAATAACTCAAATTGGCTTCGCAACATAAGCAAACATAGATATAACTGCCAAACCGCCAAAATGAAGTATCACTTCTAAGACTTTCCGAATGCTTAAGAGTCTGCATGAGTTGGAGCTGATCTCAATGGTTAAAACTGATCCAATGTTGACCAGTTGGTTGTTGGACATCTGTTCCACTGGTGGATTACATTAATTCGGTTGCACAGGCGACATTTGATTGCACTGACTATATCCATGACCTAGTAGAGTCAGGAACATGATGGGGGTTTGTCAGTTGTGCTTGCAGAACCCCCTGAACTTTCCCTTCCGCTGCTATGGAAGAGTGTTACCCTTTAAAACACATAACAATATTATGCATTAATATAATCATACCCAATCCAAAAGCAAGAAATCCATCATTTTTCTTAAAGCGTCCATTTTCATCCAGGAAGTTCTCTGGGTCAAACTCCTGTGGATTCTTAAACAGTTCAGGGTCAGACAGCACAGACGACAACAGAGGCAAGACCATGGTACCCTGGAAGAAAGGCATGAGAACACAGAACATGTTTTGCAATGGAAAAGGCATGTAGATTAGACTAACACAGTTATTTGGATGTATTTTCAACTGAATGTTTAGAGTTGCAAAATTAAATGAACAGACTTGTCATCACCTTTGGGATGTGGTAGTTGAGAAACTCTGTATCTCTGATTACTTTGTGGGGGACAGAGGTGGGGGCGAGGTCCATGAATCTCTGAACTTCATGGAGAACAGCATCAGTGTAGGGCATTTTAACTCTGTCGTCAACCAATGGAACTCTTGAGCCAATTACATCGTCAATCTCCTTCTGAACTTTTGCTGGGAAAGATGAAATATCTTACATTGATATAATTTACCTATTGTTGTTGATGTAAGAACTACTTAATACATTTTCTAGACCAGGAGTCTTGAATGTAACATATGTTGACTTGAATAGATGGTTACCTTGAATGGAAGGGTACTTTATCATCATCAGAAAGGATTGTCTTAATGTGGATGATGTTGTTTCTGTTCCGGCACTAAACAGGTTCCATGCAGTCATCACCATGTTGTCATAGTTGAACTCAGAATTTGGATCATCTTTCTCCTAAGAAAATAATAACAATAGATAATAGAAAATATACTTTAATAAATCACCATTCTGCAGTACACAGGGACATCTGGTGGCCAATACAGCACCTCACTTGCACATTTTTGATCAAGGGTGGATAGACACCATGAATGCAATTTCAATTAACAACACAGTCCATATCTGCATAATGTGTACAAGGTTTAACATCCTACACAATTAGTGTATCATGTTTTCTACCTCAAGCATTTTAATTAGGAATGCTTCGAGTAAGTCCTGAGGGTCAGAAGTGTCCAGGTTCTTAAGACGTAGTTGTGCCTGCGCTCGCATGTAATCTTTGGCCTGGTTTATGATGGCAAACATTCTATGATGTTTGCCTGGAAGGCACCCAAATATTCGAGGATACATGTTGAACATCTGGAAGAAAGGGATGAAAATGGAGAATGTTGTATTTGTGAGAACCAATAATCGTGTTAACCCAAAGTCATTTTGTAAAATGAGCGTGATAGTGCTTCAGTTCAACAAAATACGTTACTGGTAGAGGAATATTCTGAACAAGGGGATTGGTTGAAAAGTTACTCTACCGCTCCTATAGGACTGCTGAGAACAGTGAAGTAGTCATCAACAGCCTTTTGGATGAGTTGAAACATTGGATCGTTGTATTCAAACCGTTGTCCAAACACCATGGAACTGATAATATTGGCGCTAGAACTGCAAAAAACATTCTTGGGATTGACAACTGAATCTGGATAAAAGAATGAGATGACACAAATACCTTATTAGACAAAAACTCTGCATACAATGCAAATAAAAACAGAATTCAGGGATGTGCAAATCATGATTGTTATATTTAACTGAATATAGTACAAAGCCAACATATCAAATGTTGAATATAATACATAACCACTTTTTATTTTAATTTTTTATTTGATGCCAGCAACACGTTTCAAAACATTTGTGACAGGGCAGGTTTACCCCTGCGCCTCTTCTAACAATACTCACTGGAAGTGTTTGGGAATTGAACATTTAATTTGAATGAACATTAAAAGGTTTTCCAATTCATAGCTGTATATAAGATTTCTGCTTCTCAGCCGTTGGTCTTCTTTGTCTAATGATGGTCTTCTTTGTCATATTTATTGTTTCATAATGCACAAGATGTTTCAATGGGTGACAGATCCGGACTGTCGTTTAGCACCCCAGACTCTTTTACTACAGAGCCATGCTGTTGTAATACATGCAGCATGTAGTTTGGCATTGTCTTGCCAAACAAAGCATGTCCCTCCCTGATAAAGATGTTGTCTGCATAGCAGCATATGTTGCTCCAAACCCTGTATATATTGTTCAGCCTTAATGGTGCCTACAGAGGAGTGAAAGTCACCCATGCCATGTGTACTAATGCACCCCCATACAATTATGGATGCTGGCTCTTGAACTATGCACTTACAAGTCTCTGTAATAGGTCTTCTTACTTCCCAAAAGCTTAAAGGGTATTGTTAAAAGAAGAAGTTATGGATAACAGTGGTATACATGGCCCTGTGCTAACTTTTTTGAAACATGTTGCTTGCATCAAAAATGACCATGTTTTTTTCCAAAAACAAAGAGAAATGTTATTCTTAAATTGTTTCACTATTTGCCTGTTGCCAATCAATCTAATTTTGTACATGAGTGTAAATACAACACCTCCACTTTCATGTATGGCTTTAATTAGAATCATGGCCTCTTCTTGGATCCGTTGTTCAGTTGTCCTGCGCCCCATCCCAAAGTTTTTCAGGGTCATCAAGGAGATCCTGCGAAGATCTTTCCATCTCCTCCCACTGCTCACCATTACTCCTAATATAAAGACAATCACACAGAAATAGCGTTGGAAAAGTGTAATATAACCTAACAGGATCTCATAAAATAACAAAAATAAAACCTCAATTAGCTTGATTTTCCCCTTTGATTTTCCCCACCGTATCCCTGAGTGACTGCCATGATAAGAGGATAATTGGCTCTGCCACTGAACTCTTCTCCTTGGTTGACAAAAGCTTCCTTAATAGCCTGATATCCAGAGACCACCACTACAGGTGTGGAGCCCAGCCACACTGTAAAGACTGAGCCATACTTCTTACTGAGCTGAGGAGAGAAAAACAAATGAAGGAATCATGATGCCTCAGATCCCATTTATCTAGCATGCATAATCCAAAATCTGCAAACAATGAGAATAATGATATAATGTTGTTTTATTTGAATGTTTTTCTATTTTGTTTTCCACATCTAAACAATAATGAACTTCATGTACACTTGAGAGATGTTGGTGATGGACGGCATTTAAAGTAGGCTACAGTATATTTACAAAAGACAAAAACACATAATTGTCATTGTATTTTTTTTAACTGAGAGAGACAAATAACCAGTTAACAATTAGGACAGTAGCCCCTACATTGATTTCAATATGTTAGCACCATTTAATGGTATGTTATTGTAAGTTCCAGACAAGATTTAAAATGTTGATTTTGACAAAATAAAGTTAATTTGCCGAGTTTTGAGATTTAGATAGCTATGGTCGTCAACAATCTTGAACTAAAACCAATTGCTATTAATCAAATCAATAGCAATCTCCTAACGGTGTGCAAGTAAAGCAATTCGAATGTAAAATAGATCGCACTTTTTCTGTGGAACGACCTTTCTGTTCCGCTCGTATGTAGTCATTATATTTAGAAATGTTTTTGAGCAATATCGATGAATGATGCCATATTCCCCGGTTAACAGGGCTGAATATGAAATGCTTTTCTCTTATAGTCACTTGGCACTGTTGAGGAATGTTTAGTGAGATGTTTTAACGTCCAGATTTCTTATAACTGTATGTCCTACAAGCATTCACGAAAGAATATGCACACAGCCATTGAAGCTCAATATCCAACTATGAAAACAGAATTGCATTTAATGTAAGATTTTATCTGAGGGACTAGCGCCAATTGACTGACCTCCATGTAGAACTTATATGGCGCTTTCAAATCCATTTGTAAAACGTTACCGAGCAGTGGAATCGGTTCAGGACCCGGTGGTAAACGTGAGATGTGTTTTCCTCTATTCATCCAAAGCAACATAACAACGACTGCAACCATAATAATAGTTGCAAAGTTTGTCTGCAAAATATACCGTAAATCTTCCATCCTCAATAATAACGGATAAATGATGATATTAGTGCGTTCGGAATATGTGCGTTTGCATATGTGCGTTATGTTTGTCCTTTGGAACAGCTTATGTTTGTGTTTTCTTGCTTAAAATGTTTAGGTGTGGCACCTCCCTTTCACCAGTGATGTTTTTTCGCAAAAAGCACCCAAGGGCCCCATAAGGATCCTACTGTCATTGGAATTATTTTAAGAAAAGAATGAATGTATACACATTTCTAAAATGCAAACACTAAAGAAACAGTGTTTACTCTCACCATATATGTTGATATGAACATTATTCATTCCAGGATTTAATATATCCTGGAATTGGTCAAAATGTGTGTTTATTTAGATTTTGCAATGCCTTCTTATTCTGTCGCTATACCCCTTTGTGGGGGCCCAGACTCTTGTTTGTTAATTTAGCTGAAATACACTGGGGGGAATGGTGCACTTGCACAAGGAGGAAAGGTCCCACAAGGAGCACCTGTTCCCAGAGGTTAAAAATAAATACATTACAAAAAAAGAATGACTTAAAAGCTAATGTTAAAGCAACAACATTCTGTATCATGATTTATTTAATGTAAATGCTATTTATTACATTTGTTCCTACTTTATGTTTTCTTAGTTCCTAATGGATAGTTCAGCTTTGTTTGTCGCTATTCCCCCTTGATGGTGCCTTTGTTTGGTATGGCATAACTCCGTATTCCCAAAATTTGGTAGCCTGTATAAAATGTACAGAAAAATGTAATGCAATGATGTGCAGGTCATGATGTCCATCTCGCAGTTTTGTTTTTGCCCTGAACTTGCTCACATGATTCAACAGGTAAGGTTTTGTTAATTAGCTGAAAAGCTGATTCAGGTGTGCTGGCTCTGGAATACACCTAATAGATGGAATGGCTGATTCCCAGGAGGGTGTTGGGAACCACCTAGCTATGGTACATAATATCATAAAAAGATTCCGAATATCCAGGGAAATCTCTTTATGCAATTGACAGGGCCCGAAAACCGATGTTGTGTTACGTGCTAGCCAGGAGACGGGACACATGTGCAGAATCTTTGATACGTCCAACATTTATTTCAAGCTTCAACAGACCAATAATTCAAAACAAGGCAAAAGCTGAAGCTGGATGAACGAACAAACGAACAAACGAACAAACAAACAAACAAACAAACAGCTGGCCGCAACAAAGGCATAATGCTCAAACAATAATCCACACTGAGTGGGCAAACACATGGACCTTAAGTAGGCTCCCCAATCAGAGACAACTGATAACAGCTGTCTCCATTTGGGGAGCACTAAACATCACTGTAGAGGTGCCTAGAGGCCCCTCTATGTGGCCTGCCCTGGCTGTGAGCCCCGGGCACACAAAGATGGCCAGGGGCCCCCAGCCAGGACGTGACATATTGGATGGTCGTGATCTTTGGAACTGAAGTGTCTCCCATTCAGTTCCAACCAAGGTCTTCAGGCCCTCAAGCTCATTTGAGACGAACTGAGTCAATTTAAGATGGACTGAGTCCAAGTGGAAAACAGTGCTGTAGTCTGACAAATCAAAATGTGAATTTGTTACGGGAATCCTCTATAGTCCAGAGGACTCAGCGTCCTCCGGACTATAGAGGAGAGGGACCATCCAGCTTGTTATCAGCGCACAGTTCAAAAGCCAGCATCCGTCATACTATGGGGGACTTGCACGTCTGTGAAGACACCGTTAATGCTGAACAATATATACAGGTTTTGGAGCAACGTATGTCTCCAGGGAAGGGCTTGCATATTTTAGCAAGACAATGCCAATTCACATTCTGCACAAATCACAAAAGCATGGTTCCATAGTAAATTAGTCTGGGGGCTAAACTGGCCTGCCTGCAGTCCAGACCTGTCTCCTATTGAAAACATTTGGCACATTATGACCAAAAATATGACAAAGGCGACTTCAAACTGTTGAGCCACTGCAATCCTATATTAAGTGAAAACCTTTTACTTTCAAATCTACAGTAATTGGTCTTCTTACTTCCCAAAAGCTTGAAGTGCATTGTTAAAAGAAGAAGTTATGGATCACAGTGGTATATTGCCCTGTACTAACTTTTTTTGAAACATGTTGCATCCAAAATGTCCATGTTTTTTTTCCAAAAACAAAATCTCACTTTCAACATTTGATATGTTGTACTATTTCCCAATAAAAACAGGGATAGATGATTTGCACATGATTGAATTTTGTTTCTATTTGCATATTACGCAGCATCCCACCTTGAATTGATGTTGTGTTAACATCATTTAAAAAGTATGGTCGTTTTTATTTAGTGGAACAAGATCTGTAATAACATTAGAAGTAACTCATGAGGAATAACATACAGCAAGTTAATGTTTGATTGCTATTATGTTTTTCTTACAGTTATTTACATAGTAATAGGCCTAGTAAAAAAAAATCCATAAGATTGATTAGATTTTGGAACCATCCCATAGGATTCCTAGTTTCTAATACAATACTTAAGAAAGGTCTATTAGAAATGTTATATTATTAGTCTGTAAACTCTTCCCAGAAAAGCCTTGAACGATTCCAGTAGGATTGGTGTTTATCAAAAATCATGAAATAAATCCAATATGACAACTACTATAAGAAATTTATTTTATATTTTACCAACTATTTCAAATAATATTTGGAACGAAAATAATCTAACAATGATATTCATATTTGCCACCATAATGGACTACGTGACACTTGCATTTCATTTGATTATTTCTATGGAACGTGCGTTATGAAAGACCGACAGCTCGTATGCACATACAGGACATGCGCGTGACTCACGGCGGTGACGCAGGCACAGAGAAAGAGCTCCGTAGCAGCATCCACCGCACCATCGTTGCCGCTCTCATCCAGCTGGACCCAAACATATTCATCGTGTGGAACGGCTTGAAAACATCCACAAGGCTTGTTTTCAGGTAAGATAACTATCATTCTGACCTTCATGAGAATGTTCGCATACAGTGGTTTCATTTGATTCGATTTATTTGCGTCTCATGTTTATACAGTGTGTTGTGTGATTGTTCAGAGAATAGAAAGATGGAGATCCTCATGAAACCTTTACGGGCGTATTTTTTCTCGCGCATTTTGTTAGAAACCTGCTAACATAAACCTTCAGTGCGGATTTTACACGTTAGTGGATGAAATAATTAGTTGTAGCCTTCATGTGTGTTTTCGCCAGCATCGTTTTAAATTGTTGGTCAACGGGGAGTTTTTTTTTCTTTTGAGGCTGAATACACGCCCTCCTACGCACGAGTTGAAAATTACACATTCTTATATAGACCATAGGCCTTTATGAAGGCCTTATAACGCACGTCGTAGAACAATACTTGTACATGATTGTACAGTGCAACACCAATATATATATATATATATATATATATATATATATATATATATATTAGTGTTTCTATATATATATATATATATATATATATATATATACACATTTCAAAATACATCACTCTCTCATAGTTTTTGTCAAGTGTAGAAGGATGACATTAGTGTGTCGAACCAGGCAATTGGCAAAACGGGAATCATTCCATTAGAATAGGGATAAAGTAGAATAACTTATGGGTTGTCTGCATCTGTCTTAACGTTTCGCTATCTGAATGCATTTGCCTCAGGTACCATGCCAGTTCTTGACTCACACAGCCACTGTTAGAGCCGTGCAGAGCACTTAGTCATTCAACCATTTAATAATAAATGAATAACAGTATGTGCACGTGCTAATTATACATCACCTAATTCTGGTGAAAATGCTCCTGCGGACATTTTAAGAGAAGGTTCTGGGCAGAGCAGCTGATTGCCCTTTACACGACTCAGTTGTTGTGGCGAACACAGTAGGTGACTGAGATGCTGCTGCAGAAGGTGTAGTTATGCACATAAGCGTTCAGCCGGAGTCATGTCACAATGTCTCAGCCAGAGCAACTCACAGGTATAACGTTGAAACATGTAAGCAGGAGACCAGCGCCAGAAGCACAAAATGGACCGGAACTAAACAGAACGCTTGATAGAAGAGCAAGGACATAAACAAAATAAGACAAAACGGAACAACGTTACATTTGGGTACCCCCAAATCATAGATCGACAGGATACAATGGGGGGAACCGGGACTTAAATGGGGTCCATGATGAGGGAGTGTCTGGGATCCAAACAAGGAAGAAGGCCGTTGGATCTCAGGCTTGTCGCGCCAGGACGTTACAACAGGTGTTTTTTACATTCATCCATACAGGGTTGTCTCATCGAGACACATCTCTTTTTCAAGAGATGTATGTTCCAACAACGATCTCAGCGGGGAGATAAGAGGGTGCATTTCAGACAATATCTAAACATAACAGTATCTCTGATAATATCTTGGTATAACAGTGAGTCAGACAGTATTTTGACATAAAAGTATTTCAGACAATATCTTGACATAACAGTATTTGAGACAATATCTATTGACATTATACATCATAATTCCAAGAACAAACAAGTGTCATCAGTAAAATTAGAAAACATATATATATATATATATATATATACCTAATGACAGTCATGTTTCTCTTAACCTTTGACCCAACCAATATTTTAAATGAATCTAAAGGAGCGAATTCTAAGACCCAGTGCTAGCTATTATATGAACCACTAGTCGTTAACTTGAGTGTCATTTTAACTGCTATTCATTTTCTGACTTTGTTACATTAACAGAGATAAGTTGGAAGCTTCTCCACAATAGCCCAGTAGATCAAAATATATCAGTGTTTAAGCCAACACAAAGTCAGTGAAAACTGATGGACAGCACTGATGAGCTCGCAGTAGTGAGTGAAGATCTTAGCTGAGGCTAGAGATTACCCTTGGGTATTGTTATTGGGTTCTTTGTCACTTCCTTAAAGATTTTGCACCTTGCTCGTTGAGTGATTTTGGCCATCCATTTCGGAAAAGAGCCCTCCACAAAATGTTTCTCAGAGGTGTTCAGGAACTTAAATTCCTGAAAAATATCTAGCCTCTTTACAAAATGAAGACAGATGTTATCCTTCCTAAGTGTGAAGTATGATTAAAACAGGTATTCTGTGAAATAATTGAGTGGTTTCACTTCAACAACAGAATGTCATGGGTATACACAAGTCATAAAACATCTAAGTATAATGCTGATTGGCCAGGTCGTCCTGCATTGACTTCTGATTGGCCAGTTTAAACTCCTTAGGAGGTTCATCTTCTTTCAGGCTTTTGCCTCCCAGTTATGCTTTTGCCATCAATGAGAGTACGGGAAAATCTTGAACATTATTTGGCTATAATACAGTTACCAGAATATTTAATTTCAAAAGTGAATATTTAGTTTAAGCTAATCATTCTGATCTGTTCCAAATATTTGACCTACACTACTTTGAATAGTATATGCAATGCCCACAAAAGAATACAACACTGGCATTGCCCCCCAAGGAAAGTTTGTCATCCAATCTTGTTTTCCAGGCCCGGCAGCATCTTCCAGAATGACTAAAGAACAGACTGTTGAGGTGGAAGAGGAGGCCCAGCCTGCCTCTGAGTACCAGAGCCCAGTTCATGAGCCCCGGAAGAGGCCCATGGTCCACCCGTCAGCCCAAGCCCCCCTGCCCAAAGACTACGGTGGGTTCTTTGGCCTCATGTCTCAGCAAAGGAGTTTTTCTGAGACGTTGATCTAGGACTTTTATTTCAAAATGATGTGTATTATATAGACTGGGGTGACCGTATCGCAGGTCAACATATTAGGGAGTTTGGGAATAGTTAGGGACCTTTGTTGATGCTCCATAGTCAAAGCTGCTTTGTATGTAACAGTGAAGTCTGGGCTTGGGGCCATTATACTGCTATTGGACCTGTCCACAAAGACCCTGTCACAACCATAGACCGCCTGGTCGAAACATCCTCCACAGACTCTTAGTAACCTAATGAAGAGATGTGATGAAATGTTTGTGATCATAAATAAGCGAACCAGGTCTTTGAATAGCATGTTATTGATCTTTTAGAGTTTATGGGTATTGAGTTTGGGGCTGGTATGAAATGGCGTTTCTTTCACCCTATGCTGATAAATGTAGGCTAGCTGGCTCACTTGCTGTGGGGCTTGGATTTCTTTACAATTCCAGCCTTCACATTCTTTGACCCAAATGATCCTGCATGTCTGGAGATCCTGCTGGATCCTCGCACCACCATCCCAGAGCTGTTTGCCATTATTCGTCAGTGGGTCCCACAGGTCCAGCACAAGATTGATCTAATCGGAAATGAGGTAAGTTACTGCCAGTGTGAGTTTCTGTAGACTACAGGCCTGATTACAGCATAGACACAACACCGGTACTAACATAAAAATATCAGAAGAAATCAATAGGTCGGGACGGATCAGTACTGGTTCCAAACGTTCCAAGATGGGATTTGTACTTGAACCCTTGTACTTGTATTTAAAGTAGGTTTTGTCAATAGGATGTCTTAATTGGCTATCGATGATGTTAGACAGCTAGCGTAAATGGGGACGTCGTCACCATGTCTCAACCGATATTTTACTATATTTAAAAATCTCGGCCCACAAGCTAAATTATCTTTTTCCTAATTTCCATTTTTGTCTTCTTGTCCAAACAAAACAGTATTTAGACCATTAACCAAATGCGAGAGAACTGCAAATATTGTAGAAATTGCGAGAGTGGAAATCAGCAAAAAGAGAGAAATGTACACCTATGTCCCAAAGAGTTTAAATAAACTTTGAGGGCATTGGTGCATTGTTGATGCAGCAGGCGAGGATGTATTCATCCCACTATAGAATGTTGTAACGTTTGAACGTTGTAAGAAACAACAAAATGCCCACCCATGCCCACCCATGTTAAAAAGGTAAAACATGAAATAATGGATGAAAAACATACAGTTTTTACAGGAAAAACCGTAAGCAGTTATAAACAACACAGGACCACTCATCGGTATAAAATACCATACCTTCTAGCCCAAATTAACTTAAATGAAATCTCATTACATTTTAAATGTATGGAATCAATGAAAGCAATCTATTTCTATGAGTCTCTGTCGCTATGTGCTGCATTGGCAGTAAGAAGAGAGGTCTATTGATCAGTACTGGGTTTGCTGCCCTGCTGTCCAGCTCCCAGGTGATTTCAATAGGGCAATGGTATCAAGTTCCCTAATCCCTAGAGGAATTATATATTATATTTCTTAATAGTATGATTTTCAAGAAAAGGAACACCAGATCAAGAAAACAAATGTATACAACAAAGGGACAACTTAATTAGAACAGGAAAGAGAGTGAAAAATTAATGGCATGTTTAGATTATCATGTTTCAGTTGTCTTTCAAATTGCTGTTTCTCAGAGGGAAGAACTCAGCTCAAGACATATGAATGGTAACACAACCATAATAAAAGGCTATTGCTTGAATCAGGAACTTCTAAAAGCCTGAATAAGAGAAGGGTGGGGTGTGAATTAACGTAAAGTATATGCATACTGTACTTTATGTTCCAGACCTTTTTCCTATTCATCACATGGATGGGCACATTCCCAAATTACTCACCAGCACACTTTCAGGGACAATTTATTCCCAAAAGTGTTGCTGTAGATGCTCTACAGATTGTGTATTGACTTTCTGTAATATTTGAAATAATTATATACTAACCCTAAACCTTATCTGTATCCTAATCTGAATTTATATTCAATCCCTAACCTTACCCTAAACCTAATTCTTAACCTAACGTTAACCATCGTCAGCAGTTGTTTCTCAAATAGTAGATTGTAGCAGGTTTGTTGATAGTATTTCTATGAATAGAACATCTACAGATGGGAATTGGGACTCCCAAAGTAAAGTGTAACCACACTCTCCTTACTCCGTGTGCGTTCTTAGTTAGCTTGCTTCCTCCCTTGTGTTGCAGCTTATAGTATTCAGATTGATCGTAACATCAGCATGAGTTCTGGATGTCCCCTGGGACTCCATGATGGCTTTGATGGATGTCTGAGGTAATAAGGCTTTTCCATTACCCAGACAGACCCTGCACTAAGGCAGACTCTTAATCAGAGCAGAACGTCAGATATGAGGAAAAAACCACTCTGCTGATCGCTGCTCTCTCAGTAAACAACCTGGCAAGTAGTCAATGTCTCAGGAAATGTGCAAGTCCTTTTATAAACATAAATGCATGGGCTTAATATTTATGGAAAGACCTGTGTATTATAGTCCTTTATTCTAATCAGTGCATATCAGTGCATCAACCATCTCTGAACATTTTGCTCTTGAACAAGGCACCAACTACACTGACTGTTATACTAGTCTAATGTTTAAAACACATTTCAGCCCTATTTATCAGTCGAGCTGCTGGTAGGGTAGAGTCTCACACAACCTGTTAACAGAATTGTCCTGTTGCAGATGTTTAGTATATTGGTTCTATAACTGATTGTAAAATATTGAGCAACATCCTAATTGGACTGCTCTTCTCGCTTTGTCTCACCTCATTCACGTCCATGTGAACGCTAACTCCTTTTCAGAGTTTTTGTAACTCCTCCTCAGAGGAAGAAAGCAAACCAGACACGTGACTTCAGTGAGGTGTTGGGTGATACCAACAATACTATTTATAAAATAAAAAGACCTGGTAAATTACCAGATATAAAGATATCAGGTAACTCTCTCCTTGTACTTTCTGTCCTCCTCTTGCAGATCTTGAAGCGGGGTTGCCATGTCAACGACCGTGACGGACTGACAGACATGACCCTGTTGCACTACAGCTGTAAAGCCGGGGCCCATGGAGTTGGTGAGACTGTCAAACACGCAAAACGATTTTGCATGTCTGAATCCTCCACACAACTTTTCTTGAAGAAAACATTTGTGGCTTAAGATTTGTTGCCAACTTAATGCATTATCCTACTGACGCATTAACCTACTGACGCATTATCCTACTCTGTCCGTGACCCCGTCCAGGCGACCCTGCCGCGGCCCTCAGGCTGTCCAGCCAGTTGATTTCTCTGGGCGCGGATGTGAGTCTCCGTAGCCGCTGGACCAACATGAACGCCCTGCATTATGCAGCCTACTTTGACGTGCCGGAGCTCATCCGTGTTCTCCTCAAGGCCTCCAAACCAAGAGGTGAGTAGTACCAACGCAACCCGTGTACCTGGTCTGACTACATCCTGTAAATAACATACAGTCAACCCATGTACCTGGTCTAACTACATACCAGTAAACAACATACAGTCAACCCATGTACCTGGTCTGACTACATCCTGTAAATAACATACAGTCAACCCATGTACCTGGTCTAACTACATACCAGTAAACAACATACAGTCAACCCATGTACCTGGTCTGACTACATCCTGTAAATAACATACAGTCAACCCATGTACCTGGTCTGACTACATCCTGTAAATAACATACAGTCAACCCATGTACCTGGTCTAACTACATACCAGTAAACAACATACAGTCAACCCATGTACCTGGTCTAACTACACACAGTAAACAACATACAATCAACCCATGTACCTGGTCTAACTACACCCAGTAAATAACATACAGTCAACCCATGTACCTGGTCTGACTACACCCTGTAAATAACATACAGTCAACCCATGTACCTGGTCTAACTACACCCAGTAAA